>JAUIMM010002224.1:0-77217 GCA_031769625.1 Taudactylus pleione
CTAGTAGCAGAGCACAGTAACAATGTACAGGGTACAGCAGGTATACACCTAGCCTCACTAGTAGCAGAGCACAGTAACAATGTACAGGGGTCAGCAGGTATACACCTAGCCTCACTAGTAGCAGAGCACAGTAACAATGTACAGGGTACAGCAGGTATACACCTAGCCTCACTAGTAGCAGAGCACAGTATAATGTACAGGGTACAGCAGGTATACACCTAGCCTCACTAGTAGCAGAGTACAGTAACAATGTACAGGTTACAGCAGGTATACACCTAGCCTCACTAGTAGCAGAGCACAGTACAATGTACAGGGTACAGCAGGTATACACCTAGCCTCATCTAGTAGCAGAGCACAGTAACAATGTACAGGTTACAGCAGGTATACACCTAGCCTCACTAGTAGCAGAGCACAGTACAATGTACAGGGGTCAGCAGGTATACACCTAGCCTCACTAGTAGCAGAGCACAGTAACAATGTACAGGGGTACAGCAGGTATACACCTAGCCTCACTAGTAGCAGAGCACAGTAACAATGTACAGGGGTCAGCAGGTATACACCTAGCCTCACTAGAAGCAGAGCACAGTAACAATGTACAGGGTCAGCAGGTATACACCTAGCCTCACTAGTAGCAGAGCACAGTAACAATGTACAGGGGTCAGCAGGTATACACCTAGCCTCACTAGTAGCAGAGCACAGTAACAATGTACAGGGGTACAGCAGGTATACACCTAGCCTCACTAGTAGCAGAGCACAGTAACAATGTACAGGGGTCAGCAGGTATACACCTAGCCTCACTAGTAGCAGAGCACAGTAACAATGTACAGGTTACAGCAGGTATACACCTAGCCTCACTAGTAGCAGAGCACAGTACAATGTACAGGGTACAGCAGGTATACACCTAGCCTCACTAGTAGCAGAGCACAGTACAATGTACAGGGGTCAGCAGGTATACACCTAGCCTCACTAGTAGCAGAGCACAGTACAATGTACAGGGTACAGCAGGTATACACCTAGCCTCACTAGTAGCAGAGCACAGTACAATGTACAGGGTACAGCAGGTATACACCTAGCCTCACTAGTAGCAGAGCACAGTAACAATGTACAGGTTACAGCAGGTATACACCTAGCCTCACTAGTAGCAGAGCACAGTAACAATGTACAGGTTACAGCAGGTATACACCTAGCCTCACTAGTAGCAGAGCACAGTACAATGTACAGGGGTACAGCAGGTATACACCTAGCCTCACTAGTAGCAGAGCACAGTAACAATGTACAGGGGTCAGCAGGTATACACCTAGCCTCACTAGTAGCAGAGCACAGTACAATGTACAGGTTACAGCAGGTATACACCTAGCCTCACTAGTAGCAGAGCACAGTACAATGTACAGGGTACAGCAGGTATACACCTAGCCTCACTAGTAGCAGAGCACAGTACAATGTACAGGTTACAGCAGGTATACACCTAGCCTCACTAGTAGCAGAGCACAGTACAATGTACAGGGGTCAGCAGGTATACACCTAGCCTCACTAGTAGCAGAGCACAGTAACAATGTACAGGTTACAAGCAGGTATACACCTAGCCTCACTAGTAGCAGAGCACAGTACAATGTACAGGGTACAGCAGGTATACACCTAGCCTCACTAGTAGCAGAGCACAGTACAATGTACAGGGGTCAGCAGGTATACACCTAGCCTCACTAGTAGCAGAGCACAGTACAATGTACAGGTTACAGCAGGTATACACCTAGCCTCACTAGTAGCAGAGCACAGTACAATGTACAGGGTACAGCAGGTATACACCTAGCCTCACTAGTAGCAGAGCACAGTACAATGTACAGGGGTCAGCAGGTATACACCTAGCCTCACTAGTAGCAGAGCACAGTACAATGTACAGGGTACAGCAGGTATACACCTAGCCTCACTAGTAGCAGAGCACAGTACAATGTACAGGTTACAGCAGGTATACACCTAGCCTCACTAGTAGCAGAGCACAGTACAATGTACAGGTTACAGCAGGTATACACCTAGCCTCACTAGTAGCAGAGCACAGTAACAATGTACAGGTTACAGCAGGTATACACCTAGCCTCACTAGTAGCAGAGCACAGTACAATGTACAGGGTACAGCAGGTATACACCTAGCCTCACTAGTAGCAGAGCACAGTACAATGTACAGGGGTCAGCAGGTATACACCTAGCCTCACTAGTAGCAGAGCACAGTACAATGTACAGGTTACAGCAGGTATACACCTAGCCTCACTAGTAGCAGAGCACAGTACAATGTACAGGGTACAGCAGGTATACACCTAGCCTCACTAGTAGCAGAGCACAGTACAATGTACAGGGGTCAGCAGGTATACACCTAGCCTCACTAGTAGCAGAGCACAGTACAATGTACAGGTTACAGCAGGTATACACCTAGCCTCACTAGTAGCAGAGCACAGTACAATGTACAGGTTACAGCAGGTATACACCTAGCCTCACTAGTAGCAGAGCACAGTACAATGTACAGGGTACAGCAGGTATACACCTAGCCTCACTAGTAGCAGAGCACAGTACAATGTACAGGTTACAGCAGGTATACACCTAGCCTCACTAGTAGCAGAGCACAGTACAATGTACAGGGTTCAGCAGGTATACACCTAGCCTCACTAGTAGCAGAGCACAGTACAATGTACAGGGGTCAGCAGGTATACACCTAGCCTCACTAGTAGCAGAGCACAGTAACAATGTACAGGGGTCAGCAGGTATACACCTAGCCTCACTAGTAGCAGAGCACAGTAACAATGTACAGGGTACAGCAGGTATACACCTAGCCTCACTAGTAGCAGAGCACAGTAACAATGTACAGGGTACAGCAGGTATACACCTAGCCTCACTAGTAGCAGAGCACAGTACAATGTACAGGGGTCAGCAGGTATACACCTAGCCTCACTAGTAGCAGAGCACAGTAACAATGTACAGGGGTCAGCAGGTATACACCTAGCCTCACTAGTAGCAGAGCACAGTAACAATGTACAGGGGTCAGCAGGTATACACCTAGCCTCACTAGTAGCAGAGCACAGTACAATGTACAGGTTACAGCAGGAATACACCTAGCCTCACTAGTAGCAGAGCACAGTAACAATGTACAGGGGTCAGCAGGTATACACCTAGCCTCACTAGTAGCAGAGCACAGTACAATGTACAGGTTACAGCAGGTATACACCTAGCCTCACTAGTAGCAGAGCACAGTAACAATGTACAGGTTACAGCAGGTATACACCTAGCCTCACTAGTAGCAGAGCACAGTACAATGTACAGGTTACAGCAGGTATACACCTAGCCTCACTAGTAGCAGAGCACAGTAACAATGTACAGGGTTCAGCAGGTATACACCTAGCCTCACTAGTAGCAGAGCACAGTAACAATGTACAGGGGTACAGCAGGTATACACCTAGCCTCACTAGTAGCAGAGCACAGTACAATGTACAGGTTACAGCAGGTATACACCTAGCCTCACTAGTAGCAGAGCACAGTACAATGTACAGGGTACAGCAGGTATACACCTAGCCTCACTAGTAGCAGAGCACAGTAACAATGTACAGGGTACAGCAGGTATACACCTAGCCTCACTAGTAGCAGAGCACAGTAACAATGTACAGGGTACAGCAGGTATACACCTAGCCTCACTAGTAGCAGAGCACAGTACAATGTACAGGGTACAGCAGGTATACACCTAGCCTCACTAGTAGCAGAGCACAGTACAATGTACAGGGTACAGCAGGTATACACCTAGCCTCACTAGTAGCAGAGCACAGTACAATGTACAGGTTACAGCAGATATACACCTAGCCTCACTAGTAGCAGAGCACAGTACAATGTACAGGTTACAGCAGGTATACACCTAGCCTCACTAGTAGCAGAGCACAGTAACAATGTACAGGGTACAGCAGGTATACACCTAGCCTCACTAGTAGCAGAGCACAGTACAATGTACAGGGTACAGCAGGTATACACCTAGCCTCACTAGTAGCAGAGCACAGTACAATGTACAGGTTACAGCAGATATACACCTAGCCTCACTAGTAGCAGAGCACAGTACAATGTACAGGTTACAGCAGGTATACACCTAGCCTCACTAGTAGCAGAGCACAGTACAATGTTCAGGGGTCAGCAGGTATACACCTAGCCTCACTAGTAGCAGAGCACAGTAACAATGTACAGGGGTCAGCAGGTATACACCTAGCCTCACTAGTAGCAGAGCACAGTAACAATGTACAGGGGTACAGCAGGTATACACCTAGCCTCACTAGTAGCAGAGCACAGTACAATGTACAGGTTGCAGCAGGTATACACCTAGCCTCACTAGTAGCAGAGCACAGTAACAATGTACAGGGTACAGCAGGTATACACCTAGCCTCACTAGTAGCAGAGCACAGTACAATGTACAGGTTGCAGCAGGTATACAACTAGCCTCACTAGTAGCAGAGCACAGTAACAATGTACAGGTTACAGCAGGTATACACCTAGCCTCACTAGTAGCAGAGCACAGTACAATGTACAGGTTACAGCAGGTATACACCTAGCCTCACTAGTAGCAGAGCACAGTAACAATGTACAGGGTACAGCAGGTATACACCTAGCCTCACTAGTAGCAGAGCACAGTACAATGTACAGGTTACAGCAGGTATACACCTAGCCTCACTAGTAGCAGAGCACAGTACAATGTACAGGTTACAGCAGGTATACACCTAGCCTCACTAGTAGCAGAGCACAGTACAATGTACAGGGTCAGCAGGTATACACCTAGCCTCACTAGTAGCAGAGCACAGTACAATGTACAGGGTACAGCAGGTATACACCTAGCCTCACTAGTAGCAGAGCACAGTACAATGTACAGGGTACAGCAGGTATACACCTAGCCTCACTAGTAGCAGAGCACAGTACAATGTACAGGGTACAGCAGGTATACACCTAGCCTCACTAGTAGCAGAGCACAGTACAATGTACAGTGTACAGCAGGTATACACCTAGCCTCACTAGTAGCAGAGCACAGTACAATGTACAGGGGTCAGCGGGTATACACCTAGCCTCACTAGTAGCAGAGCACAGTACAATGTACAGGTTACAGCAGGTATACACCTAGCCTCACTAGTAGCAGAGCACAGTACAATGTACAGGTTACAGTAGGTATACACCTAGCCTCACTAGTAGCAGAGCACAGTAACAATGTACAGGTTACAGCAGGTATACACCTAGCCTCACTAGTAGCAGAGCACAGTACAATGTACAGGTTACAGCAGGTATACACCTAGCCTCACTAGTAGCAGAGCACAGTACAATGTACAGGGGTCAGCAGGTATACACCTAGCCTCACTAGTAGCAGAGCACAGTAGCAATGTACAGGGGTCAGCAGGTATACACCTAGCCTCACTAGTAGCAGAGCACAGTACAATGTACAGGGGTCAGCAGGTATACACCTAGCCTCACTAGTAGCAGAGCACAGTACAATGTACAGGTTACAGCAGGTATACACCTAGCCTCACTAGTAGCAGAGCACAGTACAATGTACAGGTTACAGCAGGTATACACCTAGCCTCACTAGTAGCAGAGCACAGTAACAATGTACAGGTTACAGCAGGTATACACCTAGCCTCACTAGTAGCAGAGCACAGTAACAATGTACAGGTTACAGCAGGTATACACCTAGCCTCACTAGTAGCAGAGCACAGTACAATGTACAGGTTACAGCAGGTATACACCTAGCCTCACTAGTAGCAGAGCACAGTAGCAATGTACAGGGGTCAGCAGGTATACACCTAGCCTCACTAGTAGCAGAGCACAGTACAATGTACAGGGGTCAGCAGGTATACACCTAGCCTCACTAGTAGCAGAGCACAGTAACAATGTACAGGTTACAGCAGGTATACACCTAGCCTCACTAGTAGCAGAGCACAGTACAATGTACAGGGTACAGCAGGTATACACCTAGCCTCACTAGTAGCAGAGCACAGTAACAATGTACAGGGTACAGCAGGTATACACCTAGCCTCACTAGTAGCAGAGCACAGTATAATGTACAGGTTACAGCAGGTATACACCTAGCCTCACTAGTAGCAGAGCACAGTACAATGTACAGGTTACAGCAGGTATACACCTAGCCTCACTAGTAGCAGAGCACAGTAACAATGTACAGGGTACAGCAGGTATACGCCTAGCCTCACTAGTAGCAGAGCACAGTAGCAATGTACAGGGGTCAGCAGGTATACACCTAGCCTCACTAGTAGCAGAGCACAGTACAATGTACAGGTTACAGCAGGTATACACCTAGCCTCACTAGTAGCAGAGCACAGTACAATGTACAGGGGTCAGCAGGTATACACCTAGCCTCACTAGTAGCAGAGCACAGTACAATGTACAGGGGTCAGCAGGTATACACCTAGCCTCACTAGTAGCAGAGCACAGTATAATGTACAGGTTACAGCAGGTATACACCTAGCCTCACTAGTAGCAGAGCACAGTAACAATGTACAGGGGCCAGCGGGTATACACCTAGCCTCACTAGTAGCAGAGCACAGTACAATGTACAGGTTACAGCAGGTATACACCTAGCCTCACTAGTAGCAGAGCACAGTACAATGTACAGGGGTACAGAAGGTATACACCTAGCCTCACTAGTAGCAGAGCACAGTAACAATGTACAGGTTACAGCAGGTATACACCTAGCCTCACTAGTAGCAGAGCACAGTAACAATGTACAGGGTACAGCAGGTATACACCTAGCCTCACTAGTAGCAGAGCACAGTAACAATGTACAGGGTACAGCAGGTATACACCTAGCCTCACTAGTAGCAGAGCACAGTAGCAATGTACAGGGGTCAGCAGGTATACACCTAGCCTCACTAGTAGCAGAGCACAGTACAATGTACAGGGGTCAGCAGGTATACACCTAGCCTCACTAGTAGCAGAGCACAGTACAATGTACAGGTTACAGCAGGTATACACCTAGCCTCACTAGTAGCAGAGCACAGTACAATGTACAGGTTACAGCAGGTATACACCTAGCCTCACTAGTAGCAGAGCACAGTAACAATGTACAGGGGACAGCAGGTATACACCTAGCCTCACTAGTAGCAGAGCACAGTACAATGTACAGGTTACAGCAGGTATACACCTAGCCTCACTAGTAGCAGAGCACAGTACAATGTACAGGTTACAGCAGGTATACACCTAGCCTCACTAGTAGCAGAGCACAGTAACAATGTACAGGTTACAGCAGGTATACACCTAGCCTCACTAGTAGCAGAGCACAGTAACAATGTACAGGTTACAGCAGGTATACACCTAGCCTCACTAGTAGCAGAGCACAGTACAATGTACAGGTTACAGCAGGTATACACCTAGCCTCACTAGTAGCAGAGCACAGTAACAATGTACAGGGTACAGCAGGTATACACCTAGCCTCACTAGTAGCAGAGCACAGTAGCAATGTACAGGGGTCAGCAGGTATACACCTAGCCTCACTAGTAGCAGAGCACAGTACAATGTACAGGGGTCAGCAGGTATACACCTAGCCTCACTAGTAGCAGAGCACAGTAACAATGTACAGGTTACAGCAGGTATACACCTAGCCTCACTAGTAGCAGAGCACAGTACAATGTACAGGGTACAGCAGGTATACACCTAGCCTCACTAGTAGCAGAGCACAGTAGCAATGTACAGGTTACAGCAGGTATACACCTAGCCTCACTAGTAGCAGAGCACAGTACAATGTACAGGTTACAGCAGGTATACACCTAGCCTCACTAGTAGCAGAGCACAGTAACAATGTACAGGGTACAGCAGGTATACGCCTAGCCTCACTAGTAGCAGAGCACAGTAGCAATGTACAGGGGTCAGCAGGTATACACCTAGCCTCACTAGTAGCAGAGCACAGTACAATGTACAGGTTACAGCAGGTATACACCTAGCCTCACTAGTAGCAGAGCACAGTACAATGTACAGGGGTCAGCAGGTATACACCTAGCCTCACTAGTAGCAGAGCACAGTACAATGTACAGGGGTCAGCAGGTATACACCTAGCCTCACTAGTAGCAGAGCACAGTATAATGTACAGGTTACAGCAGGTATACACCTAGCCTCACTAGTAGCAGAGCACAGTACAATGTACAGGGTACAGCAGGTATACACCTAGCCTCACTAGTAGCAGAGCACAGTAACAATGTACAGGGGCCAGCGGGTATACACCTAGCCTCACTAGTAGCAGAGCACAGTAACAATGTACAGGTTACAGCAGGTATACACCTAGCCTCACTAGTAGCAGAGCACAGTACAATGTACAGGGTACAGCAGGTATACACCTAGCCTCACTAGTAGCAGAGCACAGTACAATGTACAGGTTACAGCAGGTATACACCTAGCCTCACTAGTAGCAGAGCACAGTAACAATGTACAGGTTACAGCAGGTATACACCTAGCCTCACTAGTAGCAGAGCACAGTACAATGTACAGGGTACAGCAGGTATACACCTAGCCTCACTAGTAGCAGAGCACAGTACAATGTACAGGGTACAGCAGGTATACACCTAGCCTCACTAGTAGCAGAGCACAGTAACAATGTACAGGGGCCAGCAGGTATACACCTAGCCTCACTAGTAGCAGAGCACAGTACAATGTACAGGTTACAGCAGGTATACACCTAGCCTCACTAGTAGCAGAGCACAGTACAATGTACAGGGGTCAGCAGGTATACACCTAGCCTCACTAGTAGCAGAGCACAGTACAATGTACAGGTTACAGCAGGTATACACCTAGCCTCACTAGTAGCAGAGCACAGTAACAATGTACAGGTTACAGCAGGTATACACCTAGCCTCACTAGTAGCAGAGCACAGTACAATGTACAGGGTACAGCAGGTATACACCTAGCCTCACTAGTAGCAGGGCACAGTAACAATGTACAGGGGTACAGCAGGTATACACCTAGCCTCACTAGTAGCAGAGCACGGTAACAATGTACAGGTTACAGCAGGTATACACCTAGCCTCACTAGTAGCAGAGCACAGTACAATGTACAGGTTACAGCAGGTATACACCTAGCCTCACTAGTAGCAGAGCACAGTACAATGTACAGGTTACAGCAGGTATACACCTAGCCTCACTAGTAGCAGAGCACAGTACAATGTACAGGGGTCAGCAGGTATACACCTAGCCTCACTAGTAGCAGAGCACAGTACTAATGTACAGGTTACAGCAGGTATACACCTAGCCTCACTAGTAGCAGAGCACAGTACAATGTACAGGTTACAGCAGGTATACACCTAGCCTCACTAGTAGCAGAGCACAGTACAATGTACAGGGTACAGCAGGTATACACCTAGCCTCACTAGTAGCAGAGCACAGTACAATGTACAGGGGTCAGCGGGTATACACCTAGCCTCACTAGTAGCAGAGCACAGTACAATGTACAGGGTACAGCAGGAATACACCTAGCCTCACTAGTAGCAGAGCACAATACAATGTACAGGGGTCAGCGGGTATACACCTAGCCTCACTAGTAGCAGAGCACAGTATAATGTACAGGGTACAGCAGGTATACACCTAGCCTCACTAGTAGCAGAGCACAGTACAATGTACAGGGGTCAGCGGGTATACACCTAGCCTCACTAGTAGCAGAGCACAGTACAATGTACAGGTTACAGCAGGTATACACCTAGCCTCACTAGTAGCAGAGCACAGTACAATGTACAGGGGTCAGCGGGTATACACCTAGCCTCACTAGTAGCAGAGCACAGTACAATGTACAGGTTACAGCAGGTATACACCTAGCCTCACTAGTAGCAGAGCACAGTACAATGTACAGGTTACAGCAGGTATACACCTAGCCTCACTAGTAGCAGAGCACAGTACAATGTACAGGTTACAGCGGGTATACACCTAGCCTCACTAGTAGCAGAGCACAGTACAATGTACAGGGGTCAGCAGGTATACACCTAGCCTCACTAGTAGCAGAGCACAGTACAATGTACAGGTTACAGCAGGTATACACCTAGCCTCACTAGTAGCAGAGCACAGTACAATGTACAGGTTACAGCAGGTATACACCTAGCCTCACTAGTAGCAGAGCAGAATGTAAACAGAGTTAAAATGGCGTCTGTTTTTTATACCACCTAGCTAGCCCTGCCCATTATTTAAATTTCCAACCAATCGTGAAGATCCTCGTGCGTTGATGGTAAGCTCATGATGTATCGTGCACGATCTCATGATTTAGACATCCGATACGATGCACGATAGATCGTGGGATCGTGTATCAAATTGGCGACTTTTTAGACCAAACCGTTCCCACGACTGCCGGGGAGAGTTCAGGGGAAATCGTTCACGATGTTGGATCGTGAGCACATCGCCAAGTGTGTAGGCACCTTCAGACTGAACATAACACATGTACAAGCACTTTTCAGAGAAACACACAGACACAATAAAAGGATCTAAGCATCAGAGCTGAAATGTCACCGGCATGAAACATTATGGGCACGATTCTATTCTATGCGATGTGAATAGCGCCAGGAGTGAGCTCCCGGAGCTATTCAATACACCGCGCTGCCAAGTCCGACAAGGATTTCTTCTCGCATCCCTTCGGGGATGAGAGCAAAAATCCGACAAAAGTGCCGGCGCGAGGCTGTTTTCTGCCCTTAGCGCCGGGAAAACAGCATCGCGACGGGAAGTTAAGTCGGGGAATGCCCGTTATCGCGCCTTAAACAGGGTGTTTAGTCGCAAGAACGGGCATTCTCTGACTAAACACCGTGCACAATTGAATAGCCCCGGAATCGCGCCCTTTTCACGTACACGGAGAGTAACGCAATGTAATAGGCGGAAGAGATTTGCCTTTGAATAGGTGGTGAAAAAAAGTACCGAATTGCGATTTTGGGGTACAAACATCGGGAAACCACTCAGCACCCTCGGTACAGCCCCCCAAAGGATTACTACGTCATAAAATCCCTAAATAAAGTTACGGACACCCAAAAAATTTACTTTGAAAATAGGGCTAAAAAGTTAAAAGTTGGGGTATAAACATAAAAAGTAGCGAAATAGACTTCTGGGGGGGACCCCAAGTATGGCGCAGGCGTTTTTCTGATTGCAGGCGCTTGTGGAAGGTGGATTTTTTACGTCATTTAAAACTTCACTTTAGTAACTTATAAACATGCCGGCCCCCATTCTCATGTACCCCAGACTCGCTGGGAGTAGTTACATATCGCTTGTGTTACTGCGCTAATTGGGATGAATTGTCACAACTTCATTAGGGCTAATCGGGGGCATCTATAGTGATCCCCAATGTTAGTGCAACTTTAGGGGGGGGTCAGGCCAATTTCCCCATTTCTGACGGCACTTTCCGCCTGTTCCGACATCGTGGCTTGCCGTTTTCACGTTTTTTGTAAATGAACAGGGGGCGAATAGCGGGGGCGCACCCGGTAAGTCGCGTTCAAAACACACGATGTAGGGAGAAGGTAGATTCCGCCGACGGCAGAAAAATTATCACGACTACTTGAATACGGCCTTAGTCTCTCTGTGTATTACACCATGCGGTGTCTCTGTGTATTACACCATGCGGTGTCTCTGTGTATTACACCATGCGGTGTCTCTGTGTATTACACCACGAGGTGTCTCTCTGTGTATTACACCACGAGGTGTCTCTCTGTGTATTACACCACGAGGTGTCTCTGTGTATTACACCACGCGGTGTCTCTGTGTATTACACCATGCGGTGTCTCTGTGTATTACACCATGCCGCGTCTCTCTGTGTATTACACCATGCCGCGTCTCTCTGTGTATTACACCATGCCGCGTCTCTCTGTGTATTACACCATGCGGTGTCTCTCTGTGTATTACACCATGCGGTGTCTCTCTGTGTATTACACCATGCGGTGTCTCTGTGTATTACACCATGCGGTGTCTCTCTGTGTATTACACCACGAGGTGTCTCTCTGTGTATTACACCACGAGGTGTCTCTCTGTGTATTACACCATGCCGCGTCTCTCTGTGTATTACACCATGCCGCGTCTCTCTGTGTATTACACCATGCCGCGTCTCTCTGTGTATTACACCATGCCGCGTCTCTCTGTGTATTACACCATGCGGTGTCTCTCTGTGTATTACACCATGCGGTGTCTCTGTGTATTACACCATGCGGTGTCTCTCTGTGTATTACACCACGCGGTGTCTCTCTGTGTATTACACCACGAGGTGTCTCTCTGTGTATTACACCACGAGGTGTCTCTCTGTGTATTACACCACGCCGCGTCTCTCTGTGTATTACACCACGCCGCGTCTCTCTGTGTATTACACCACGCCGCGTCTCTCTGTGTATTACACCACGCCGCGTCTCTCTGTGTATTACACCACGAGGTGTCTCTCTGTGTATTGTCTGTTTTATGTGTTGGTGTTTACTCTAAGATTGGGAATGTTAGCTGTGTTTTTTTTTCCTGCCCTATGGTATTGATGGGGGAGAAGTCTTAGCTTGATGTAAGGCAGATTTAGCACCTCTACTATCTGGTCCCTACTCCCTATATCTTTGTAGTGTGTGTGATTTACTGCATGGGTTCAGCTTACTCAGATAAAGACCACAAGTAACAAGAATGTGGACTAATACCAGACACAGCGTTGTGCCTCTAGTCACAGCATAATAAAGAAAACGGTTTTTTTTTTTTTTTAAAAACATTTGGTTTAAACTGAGGTGGTTTTAGCCAAACCTAACATATTACATATTACATATACAATACATGACGCCTGGCGCAGGTAAAAAATTACAAATGGGCGCTCTGAATCTATAGGTCCATTTAAAGATGGTGCAGCTGCACGAGACTTAACCCCTCATTTCTCTCTCTGTATAGACCCAGCTAGACCCCCACCTCTCTCTCTGTATAGTCCCACCTCCCACTCTCTCTCTCTCTCTCTCAGTATACACCCAGCTAGAGCCCCCACCTCTCTCTCTCTCTGTATAGACCCAGCTAGAGCCCCCATCTCTCTCTCTGTATAGACCCAGCTAGAGTCCCCATCTCTCTCTCTGTATAGACCCAGCTAGAGCCCCCACCTCTCTCTGTATAGACCCAGCTAGAGCCCCCACCTCTCTCTATCTCTGTATAGACACAGCTAGAGCCCCCACCTCTCTCTTTCTCTGTATAGACCCAGCTAGAGCCCCCACCTCTCTCTCTGTATAGACCCAGCTAGAGCCCCCATCTCTCTCTCTGTATAGACCCAGCTAGAGCCCCCACCTCTCTCTGTATAGACCCAGCTAGAGCCCCCACCTCTCTCTCTCTCTCTGTATAGACCCAGATAAAGCCCCCATCTCTCTCTCTATAGACTCAGCTAGAGCCCCCATCTCTCTCTCTCTGTATAGACCCAGCTAGAGTCCCCATCTCTCTCTCTGTATAGACACATATGAAGCCCCCATTTCTCTCTCTCTGTATAGACCCAGCTAGAGCCCCCATCTCTCTCTCTGTATAGACCCAGATGAAGCCCCCATCTCTCTCTGTATAGACCCAGATGAAGCCCCCATCTCTCTCTCTGTATAGACCCAGTTGAAGCCCCCATCTCTCTCTCTGTATACACCCAGATGAAGCCCCCATCTCTCTCTCTCTGTATAGACCCAGCTAGAGCCCCCATCTCTCTCTCTCTGTATAGACCCAGATGAAGCCCCCATCTCTCTCGCTGTATAGACGCAGATGAAGCCCCCATCTCTCTCTCTGTATAGACCCAGCTAGAGCCCCCATCTCTCTTTCTCTCTGTATAGACCCAGATGAAGCCCCCATCTGTCTCTCTCTGTATAGACCAAGATGAAGCCCCCATCTCTCTCTCTCTCTGTATAGACCCAGATGAAGCCCCCATCTCTCTCTGTATAGACCCAGATGAAGCCCCCATCTCTCTCTCTGTATAGACGCAGATGAAGCCCCCATCGCTCTCTGTATAGACCCAGATGAAGCCCCAATCTCTATCTCTCTGTATAGACCCATATGAAGCCCCCATCTCTCTCTCTGTAAAGACGCAGATGAAGCCCCCATCTCTCTCTCTCTCTGTATAGACCCAGATGAAGCCCCCATCTCTCTCTCTGTATAGACCCATATGAAGCCCCATCTCTCTCTCTCTGTATAGACCCAGATGAAGCCCCCATCTCTCTCTCTGTATAGACCCATATGAAGCCCCCATCTCTCTCTCTCTGTATAGACCCAGATGAAGCCCCATCTCTCTCTCTCTGTATAGACCCAGCTAGAGCCCCCATCTCTCTCTCTATATAGACCCAGTTAGAGCCCCCATTTCTCTCTCACTGTATAGACCCAAAGGAAGACCCCATCTCTCTCTCTGTATAGACGCAGATGAAGCCCCCATCTCTCTCTCTCTGTATAGACCCAGATGAAGCCCCCATCTCTCTCTCTCTCTGTATAGACCCAGCTAGAGCCCCCATCTCTCTCTCTCTGTATAGACCCAGATGAAGCCCCCATCTCTCTCTCTGTATAGACCCAGCTAGAGCCCCCATCTCTCTCTCTCTCTGTATAGACCCAGATGAAGCCCCCATCTCTCTCTGTATAGACCCAGATGAAGCCCCCATCTCTCTCTCTCTCTCTCTGTATAGACCCAGATGAAGCCCCCATCTCTCTCTGTATAGACCCAGATGAAGCCCCCATCTCTCTCTCTGTATAGACGCAGATGAAGCCCCCATCTCTCTCTGTATAGACCCAGATGAAGCCCCAATCTCTCTCTCTCTCTGTATAGACCCAGATGAAGCCCCCATCTCTCTCGCTGTATAGACGCAGATGAAGCCCCCATCTCTCTCTCTGTATAGACCCAGCTAGAGCCCCCATCTCTCTCTCTCTCTGTATAGACCCAGATGAAGCCCCCATCTCTCTCTCTGTAAAGACGCAGATGAAGCCCCCATCTCTCTCTCTCTCTGTATAGACCCAGATGAAGCCCCCATCTCTCTCTCTGTATACACCCATATGAAGCCCCATCTCTCTCTCTCTGTATAGACCCAGATGAAGCCCCATCTCTCTCTCTCTGTATAGACCCAGATGAAGCCCCCATCTCTCTCTCTGTATAGACCCATATGAAGCCCCCATCTCTCTCTCTCTGTATAGACCCAGATGAAGCCCCATCTCTCTCTCTCTGTATAGACCCAGCTAGAGCCCCCATCTCTCTCTCTATATAGACCCAGTTAGAGCCCCCATTTCTCTCTCACTGTATAGACCCAGAGGAAGACCCCATCTCTCTCTCTGTATAGACCCAGAGGAAGCCCCCATCTCTCTCTCTCTGTATAGACCCAGATGAAACCCACATCTCTCTCTCTCTGTATAGAACCAGCTAGAGCCCCCATCTCTCTCTCTCTGTATAGACCCAGATGAAGCCCCCATCTCTATCTCTGTATAGACCCAGCTAGAGCCCCCATCTCTCTCTCTCTGTATAGACACAGATGAAGCCCCCATCTCTATCTCTCTGTATAGACCCAGATGAAGCCCCATCTCTCTCTCTGTATAGACCCAGATGAAGCCCCCATCTCTATCTCTCTGTATAGACACAGATGAAGCCCCCATCTCTATCTCTCTGTATAGACACAGATGAAGCCCCCATCTCTCTCTCTGTAGAGACCCAGATGAAGCCCCCATCGCTATCTCTCTGTAGAGACACAGATGAAGCTCCCATCTCTCTCTCTGTATAGACGCAGATGAAGCCCCCATCTCTCTCTCTGTATAGACGCAGATGAAGCCCCCATCTCTCTCTCTGTAGAGACCCAGATGAAGCCCCCATCTCTCTCTCTCTGTATAGACGCAGATGAAGCCCCCATCTCTCTCTCTCTGTATAGACCCAGATGAAGCCCCCATCTCTCTCTCTGTATAGACCCAGCTATAGCTCCCATCTCTCTCTCTCTGTATACACCCAGATGAAGCCCCCATCTCTCTCTCTATATAGACCCAGCTATAGCCCCCATCTCTCTCTCTGTATAGACCCAGATGAAGCCCCCACATCTCTCTCTGTAGAGACCCAGATGAAGCCCCTATCTCTCTCTCTGTATAGACCCAGATGAAGCCCCATCTCTCTCTCTCTGTATAGACGCAGATGAAGCCCCCAGCTCTCTCTCTTTCTCTGTATAGCCCCAGATGAAGCCCCCATCTCTCTCTCTCTGTATAGACCCAGATGAAGCCCCCATAACTCTCTCTGTATAGACCCAGCTAGAGCCCCCCATCTCTTTCTCTCTGTATAGACGCAGATGAAGCCCCCATCTCTCTCTCTGTATAGACCCAGATGAAGCCCCCATCTCTCTCTCTATAGAGCCAGCTAGAGCCCCCATCTCTCTCTGTATAGACCCATATGAAGCCCCCATCTCTCTCTCTCTGTATAGACCCAGATGAAGCCCCCATCTCTCTCTGTATAGACCCAGATGAAGCCCCCATCTCTCTCTGTATAGACCCAGATGAAGCCCCCATCTCTCTCTCTGTATAGACCCAGCTGGAGCCCCCATCTCTCTCTCTCTCTGTATAGACCCAGCTGGAGCCCCCATCTCTCTCTCTCTGTATAGACCCAGCTAGAGCCCCCATCTCTCTCTCTGTATAGACAAAGCTATAGCCCCATCTCTCTCTCTCTCTGTATAGACCCAGATGAAGCCCCCATCTCTCTCTCTCTCTGTATAGACCCAGATGAAGCCCCCATCTCTCTCTGTATAGACCCAGCTAGAGCCCCCATCTCTCTCTCTGAATAGACCCAGCTAGAGCCCCCATCTCTCTCTCTCTCTCTCTCTGTATAGACCCATATGAAGCCCCCATCTCACTCTGTATAGACCCAGCTGGAGCCACTATCTCTCTTTCTGTATAGACTCAGATGAAGCCCCCATCTCTCTCTGTATAGATCCAGCTATAGCCCCCATCTCTCTCTCTCTGTATAGACCCAGATGAAGCCCCCATCTCTCTCTCTCTCTCTCTGTATAGACCCAGATGAAGCCCCATCTCACTCTCTGTATAGACCCAGCTAGAGCCCCCATCCCTCTCTCTGAATAGACCCAGCTAGAGCCCCCATATCTCTCTCTCTGTATAGACCCATATGAAGCCCCCAGATCTCTCTCTGTATAGACCCAGCTGGAGCCCCCATCTCTCTCTCTCTGTATAGACCCAGATGAAGCCCTCATCTCTCTCTCTCTGTATAGACCCAGATGAAGCCCCCATCTCTCTTTCTGTATAGACGCAGATGAAGCCCCCATCTCTCTCTCTGTATAGACCCAGATGAAGCCCCCCTCTCTCTCTCTGTATAGACCCAGCTAGAGCCCCCATCTCTCTCTATATAGAACCAGTTAGAGCCCCCATCTCGATCTCTCTCTCTGTATAGACCCAGATGAAGCCCCATCTCACTCTCTGTATAGACCCAGCTAGAGCCCCCATCCCTCTCTCTGAATAGACCCAGCTAGAGCCCCCATCTCTCTCTCTCTGTATAGACCCATATGAAGCCCCCATATCTCTCTCTGTATAGACCCAGCTGGAGCCCCCATCTCTCTCTCTCTGTATAGACCCACATGAAGCCCCCAACTCTCTCTCTCTGTATAGACCCAGATGAAGCCCCCATCTCTATCTCTCTGTATAGACCCAGATGAAGCCCCCATCTCTCTTTCGGTATAGACGCAGATGAAGACCCCATCTCTCTCTCTGTATAGACCCAGATGAAGCCCCCATCTCTCTCTCTGTATAGACCCAGCTAGAGCCCCCATCTCTCTCTATATAGAACCAGTTAGAGCCCCCATCTCGATCTCTCTCTCTGTATAGACCCAGATGAAGCCCCATCTCTCTCTGTATAGATCCAGCTATAGCCCCCATCTCTCTCTCTCTCTGTATAGACCCAGATGAAGCCCCCATCTCTCTCTCTCTCTCTGTATAGACCCAGATGAAGCCCCATCTCACTCTCTGTATAGACCCAGCTAGAGCCCCCATCCCTCTCTCTGAATAGACCCAGCTAGAGCCCCCATCTCTCTCTCTCTGTATAGACCCATATGAAGCCCCCATATCTCTCTCTGTATAGACCCAGCTGGAGCCCCCATCTCTCTCTCTCTGTATAGACACAGATGAAGCCCCCATCTCTCTCTCTGTAGAGACCCAGATGAAGCCCCCATCGCTATCTCTCTGTAGAGACACAGATGAAGCTTCCATCTCTCTCTCTGTATAGACGCAGATGAAGCCCCCATCTCTCTCTCTGTATAGACGCAGATGAAGCCCCCATCTCTCTCTCTGTAGAGACCCAGATGAAGCCCCC
This sequence comes from Taudactylus pleione, assembly GCA_031769625.1. Taxonomy (NCBI): domain Eukaryota; kingdom Metazoa; phylum Chordata; class Amphibia; order Anura; family Myobatrachidae; genus Taudactylus; species Taudactylus pleione. The sequence continues at coordinate 18,258 of JAUIMM010002224.1, forward strand.
ATCTCTCTCTCTCTGTATAGACGCAGATGAAGCCCCCATCTCTCTCCCTCTGTATAGACCCAGATGAAGCCCCCATCTCTCTCTCTGTATAGACCCAGCTATAGCCCCCATCTCTCTCTCTCTGTATACACCCAGATGAAGCCCCCATCTCTCTCTCTCTGTATAGACCCAGCTATAGCCCCCATCTCTCTCTCTGTATAGACCCAGATGAAGCCCCCACATCTCTCTCTGTAGAGACCCAGATGAAGCCCCTATCTCTCTCTCTCTGTATAGACCCAGATGAAGCCCCATCTCTCTCTCTCTGTATAGACGCAGATGAAGCCCCCAGCTCTCTCTCTTTCTCTGTATAGCCCCAGATGAAGCCCCCATCTCTCTCTCTGTATAGACCCAGATGAAGCCCCCATAACTCTCTCTGTATAGACCCAGCTAGAGCCCCCCATCTCTTTCTCTCTGTATAGACGCAGATGAAGCCCCCATCTCTCTCTCTGTATAGACCCAGATGAAGCCCCCATCTCTCTCTCTATAGAGCCAGCTAGAGCCCCCATCTCTCTCTGTATAGACCCATAGGAAGCCCCCATCTCTCTCTCTCTGTATAGACCCAGATGAAGCCCCCATCTCTCTCTGTATAGACCCAGATGAAGCCCCCATCTCTCTCTGTATAGACCCAGATGAAGCCCCCATCTCACTCTCTGTATAGACCCATAAGAAGCCTCCATCTCTCTCTCTCTGTATAGACCCAGCTGGAGCCCCCATCTCTCTCTCTGTATAGACCCAGCTGGAGCCCCCATCTCTCTCTCTCTCTCTCTGTATAGACCCAGCTGGAGCCCCCATCTCTCTCTCTCTCTCTCTGTATAGACCCAGCTAGAGCCCCCATCTCTCTCTCTGTATAGACAAAGCTATAGCCCCCATCTCTCTCTCTCTGTATAGACCCAGATGAAGCCCCCATCTCTCTCTCTCTCTGTATAGACCCAGATGAAGCCCACATCTCTCTCTGTATAGACCCAGCTAGAGCCCCCATCTCTCTATCTGAATAGACCCAGCTAGAGCCCCCATCTCTCTCTCTCTCTCTCTGTATAGACCCATATGAAGCCCCCATCTCACTCTGTATAGACCCAGCTGGAGCCCCTATCTCTCTTTCTGTATAGACTCAGATGAAGCCCCCATCTCTCTCTGTATAGATCCAGCTATAGCCCCCATCTCTCTCTCTCTCTCTCTGTATAGACCCAGATGAAGCCCCCATCTCTCTCTCTCTCTCTGTATAGACCCAGATGAAGCCCCATCTCACTCTCTGTAAAGACCCAGCTAGAGCCCCCATCCCTCTCTCTGAATAGACCCAGCTAGAGCCCCCATCTCTCTCTCTCTGTATAGACCCATATGAAGCTCCCATATCTCTCTCTGTATAGACCCAGCTGGAGCCCCCATCTCTCTCTCTCTGTATAGACCCAGATGAAGCCCCCATCTCTCTCTCTCTGTATAGACCCAGATGAAGCCCCCATCTCTTTCTGTATAGACGCAGATGAAGCCCCCATCTCTCTCTCTGTATAGACCCAGATGAAGCCCCCATCTCGCTCTCTGTATAGACCCAGCTAGAGCCCCCATATCTCTCTCTATAGAACCAGTTAGAGCCCCCATCTCGATCTCTCTCTCTGTATAGACCCAGATGAAGCCCCATCTCACTCTCTGTATAGACCCAGCTAGAGCCCCATCCCTCTCTCTGAATAGACCCAGCTAGAGCCCCCATCTCTCTCTCTCTGTATAGACCCATATGAAGCCCCCATATCTCTCTCTGTATAGACCCAGCTGGAGCCCCCATCTCTCTCTCTCTGTATAGACCCAGATGAAGCCCCCATCTCTCTCTCTCTGTATAGACCCAGATGAAGCCCTCATCTCTCTTTCTGTATAGACGCAGATGAAGCCCCCATCTCTCTCTCTGTATAGACCCAGATGAAGCCCCCATCTCTCTCTGTATAGACCCAGCTAGAGCCCCCATCTCTCTCTATATAGAACCAGTTAGAGCCCCCATCTCGATCTCTCTCTCTGTATAGACCCAGATGAAGCCCCCATCTCTCTGTATAGATCCAGCTATAGCCCCCATCTCTCTCTCTCTCTGTATAGACCCAGATGAAGCCCCCATCTCTCTCTCTCTCTCTGTATAGACCCAAATGAAGCCCCATCTCACTCTCTGTATAGACCCAGCTAGAGCCCCCATCCCTCTCTCTGAATAGACCCAGCTAGAGCCCCCATCTCTCTCTCTCTGTATAGACCCATATGAAGCCCCCATATCTCTCTCTGTATAGACCCAGCTGGAGCCCCCATCTCTCTCTCTCTGTATAGACCCAGATGAAGCCCCCATCTCTCTCTCTCTGTATAGACCCAGATGAAGCCCCCATCTCTCTTTCTGTATAGACGCAGATGAAGCCCCCATCTCTCTCTCTGTATAGACCCAGATGAAGCCCCCATCTCTCTCTCTGTATAGACCCAGCTAGAGCCCCCAACTCTCTCTATATAGAACCAGTTAGAGACCCCATCTCGATCTCTCTCTCTCTGTATAGACCCAGATGAAGCCCCATCTCACTCTCTGTATAGACCCAGCTAGAGCCCCCATCCCTCTCTCTGAATAGACCCAGCTAGAGCCCCCATCTCTCTCTCTCTGTATAGACCCATATGAAGCCCCCATATCTCTCTCTGTATAGACCCAGCTGGAGCCCCCATCTCTCTCTCTCTGTATAGACCCAGATGAAGCCCCCATCTCTCTCTCTCTGTATAGACCCAGATGAAGCCCCCATCTCTCTTTCTGTATAGACGCAGATGAAGCCCCCATCTCTCTCTCTGTATAGACCCAGATGAAGCCCCCATCTCTCTCTCTGTATAGACCCAGCTAGAGCCCCCATCTCTCTCTATATAGAACCAGTTAGAGCCCCCATCTCGATCTCTCTCTCTGTATAGACCCAGATGAAGCCCCCATCACTCTCTGTATAGACCCAGCTAGAGCCACCATCTCTTTCTCTCTGTATAGACCTAGATGAAGCCCCCATCTCTCTCTCTCTGTATAGACCCAGATGAAGCCCCATCTCTCTCTCTCTGTATAGACCCAGATAAAGCCCCCATCTCTCTCTCTCTGTATAGACCCAGATGAAGCCCCCATCTCTCTCTCTCTGTATAGACCCAGCTAGAGCCCCCATCTCTCTCTCTCTCTCTGTATAGACCCAGATGAAGCCCCCATCTCTCTCTCTCTGTATAGACGCAGATGAAGCCCCCATCTCTACCTCTCTGTATAGACCCAGCTAGAGCCCCCATCTCTCTCTCTTTGTAGAGACCCAGATGAAGCCCCCATCTCTCTCGGTATAGACCCAGCTATAGCCCCCATCACTCTCTCTGTATAGACGCAGATGAAGCCCCCATCTCTCTCTGAATAGACGCAGATGAAGCCCCATCTCTCTCTCTGTAGAGACCCAGATGAAGCCACTATCTCTCTCTCTCTGTATAGACGCAGATGAAGCCCCCATCTATCTCTCTCTGTATAGACCCATATGAAGCCCCCATCTCTCTCTCTCTGTATAGACCCAGCTAGAGCCCCCATCTCTCTCTCTCTGTATAGACCCATATGAAGCCCCCATCTCTCTCTCTCTGTATAGACCCAGCTAGAGTCCCCATCTCTCTCTCTCTGTATAGACCCATATGAAGCCCCCATCTCTCTCTCTGTATAGACCAAGCTAGAGTCCCCATCTCTCTCTCTCTGTATAGACCCAGCTAGAGTCACCACCTCTCTCTCTCTGTATAGACCCAGCTAGAGCCCCCACCTCTCTCTCTCTGTATAGACCCAGCTATAGCCCCCATCTCTCTCTCTGTATAGACCCAGCTAGAGCCCCCATCTCTCTCTCTGTATAGACCCAGCTAGAGCCCCCATCTCTCTCTCTCTGTTAAGACCCAGATGAAGCCCCCATCTCTCTCTGTATAGACCCAGATGAAGCCCCCATCTCGCTCTCTCTGTATAGACCCATATGAAGCCCCCATCTCTCTCTCTGTATAGACGCAGATGAAGCCCCCATCTCTCTCTCTCTCTGTATAGACCCAGATGAAGACCCCGTCTCTCTCTCTGTATAGACCCATATGAAGCCCCCATCTCTCTCTCTCTGTATAGACGCAGATGAAGCCCCCATCTCTCTCTCTGTATAGAACCAGCTAGAGCCCCCATCTCTCTCTCTGTATAGACCCAGCTAGAGCCCCCATCTCTCTCTCTCTCTGTATAGACCCAGCTAGAGCCCCCATCTCTCTCTCTGTATAGACCCAGCTAGAGCCCCCATTTCTCTCTCTGTATAGACCCAGTTAGAGCCCCCATCTCTCTCTCTCTCTGTATAAACCCATATGAAGCCCCCATCTCTCTCTCTGTATAGACGCAGATGAAGCCCCCATCTCTCTCTCTCTCTGTATAGACCCAGATGAAGCCCCCGTCTCTCTCTCTGTATAGACCCATATGAAGCCCCCATCTCTCTCTCTCTGTATAGACCCATATGAAGCCCCATCTCTCTCTCTCTGTATAGACCCAGCTAGAGCCCCCATCTCTCTCTCTGTATAGACCCAGCTAGAGCCCCCATCTCTCTCTCTCTGTATAGACCCAGCTAGAGCCCCCATCTCTCTCTCTGTATAGACCCAGCTAGAGCCCCCATTTCTCTCTCTGTATAGACCCAGTTAGAGCCCACATCTCTCTCTCTCTCTGTATAAACCCATATGAAGCCCCCATCTCTCTCTCTGTACAGACCCAGCTAGAGCCCCCATCTCTCTCTCTCTCTGTATAGACCCATATGAAGCCCCCATCTCTCTCTCTCTCTGTATAGACCCAGATGAAGCCCCCATCTCTCTCTCTGTATAGACGCAGATGAAGCCCCCATCTCTCTCTCTCTGTATAGACCCATATGAAGCCCCCATCTCACTCTGTATAGACCCAGCTGGAGCCCCTATCTCTCTTTCTGTATAGACTCAGATGAAGCCCCCATCTCTCTCTGTATAGATCCAGCTATAGCCCCCATCTCTCTCTCTCTCTGTATAGACCCAGATGAAGCCCCCATCTCTCTCTCTCTCTCTGTATAGACCCAGATGAAGCCCCATCTCACTCTCTGTAAAGACCCAGCTAGAGCCCCCATCCCTCTCTCTGAATAGACCCAGCTAGAGCCCCCATCTCTCTCTCTCTGTATAGACCCATATGAAGCCCCCATATCTCTCTCTGTATAGACCCAACTGGAGCCCCCATCTCTCTCTCTCTGTATAGACCCAGATGAAGCCCCCATCTCTCTCTCTGTATAGACCCAGATGAAGCCCCCATCTCTCTTTCTGTATAGACGCAGATGAAGCCCCCATCTCTCTCTCTGTATAGACCCAGATGAAGCCCCCATCTCTCTCTCTGTATAGACCCAGCTAGAGCCCCCATCTCTCTCTATATAGAACCAGTTAGAGCCCCCATCTCGATCTCTCTCTCTGTATAGACCCAGATGAAGCCCCATCTCACTCTCTGTATAGACCCAGCTAGAGCCCCCATCCCTCTCTCTGAATAGACCCAGCTAGAGCCCCCATCTCTCTCTCTCTGTATAGACCCATATGAAGCCCCCATATCTCTCTCTGTATAGACCCAGCTGGAGCCCCCATCTCTCTCTCTCTGTATAGACCCAGATGAAGCCCCCATCTCTCTCTCTCTGTATAGACCCAGATGAAGCCCCCATCTCTCTTTCTGTATAGACGCAGATGAAGCCATCTCTCTCTCTGTATAGACCCAGATGAAGCCCCCATCTCTCTCTCTGTATAGACCCAGCTAGAGCCCCCATCTCTCTCTATATAGAACCAGTTAGAGCCCCCATCTCGATCTCTCTCTCTGTATAGACCCAGATGAAGCCCCCATCTCTCTGTATAGATCCAGCTATAGCCCCCATCTCTCTCTCTCTCTGTATAGCCCCAGATGAAGCCCCCATCTCTCTCTCTCGCTCTGTATAGACCCAAATGAAGCCCCATCTCACTCTCTGTATAGACCCAGCTAGAGCCCCCATCCCTCTCTCTGAATAGACCCAGCTAGAGCCCCCATCTCTCTCTCTCTGTATAGACCCATATGAAGCCCCCATATCTCTCTGTATAGACCCAGCTGGAGCCCCCATCTCTCTCTCTCTGTATAGACCCAGATGAAGCCCCCATCTCTCTCTCTCTGTATAGACCCAGATGAAGCCCCCATCTCTCTTTCTGTATAGACGCAGATGAAGCCCCCATCTCTCTCTCTGTATAGACCCAGATGAAGCCCCCATCTCTCTGTATAGACCCAGCTAGAGCCCCCATCTCTCTCTATATAGAACCAGTTAGAGCCCCCATCTCGATCTCTCTCTCTGTATAGACCCAGATGAAGCCCCCATCACTCTCTGTATAGACCCAGCTAGAGCCCCCATCTCTTTCTCTCTGTATAGACCTAGATGAAACCCCCATCTCTCTCTCTCTGTATAAACCCAGATGAAGCCCCCATCTCTCTCTCTCTGTATAGACCCAGATAAAGCCCCCATCTCTCTCTCTCTGTATAGACCCAGATGAAGCCCCCATCTCTCTCTCTCTGTATAGACGCAGATGAAGCCCCCATCTCTACCTCTCTGTATAGACCCAGCTAGAGCCCCCATCTCTCTCTCTTTGTAGAGACCCAGATGAAGCCCCCATCTCTCTCGGTATAGACCCAGCTATAGCCCCCATCACTCTCTCTGTATAGACGCAGATGAAGCCCCCATCTCTCTCTGAATAGACGCAGATGAAGCCCCATCTCTCTCGCTGTAGAGAACCAGATGAAGCCACTATCTCTCTCTCTCTGTATAGACGCAGATGAAGCCCCCATCTCTCTCTCTCTGTATAGACCCATATGAAGCCCCCATCTCTCTCTCTCTGTATAGACCCAGCTAGAGCCCCCATCTCTCTCTCTCTGTATAGACCCATATGAAGCCCCCATCTCTCTCTCTCTGTATAGACCCAGATGAAGCCCCCATCTCTCTTTCTGTATAGACGCAGATGAAGCCCCCATCTCTCTCTCTGTATAGACCCAGATGAAGCCCCCATCTCTCTCTCTGTATAGACCCAGCTAGAGCCCCCATCTCTCTCTATATAGAACCAGTTAGAGCCCCCATCTCGATCTCTCTCTCTGTATAGACCCAGATGAAGCCCCCATCTCTCTGTATAGATCCAGCTATAGCCCCCATCTCTCTCTCTCTCTGTATAGACCCAGATGAAGCCCCCATCTCTCTCTCTCTCTCTGTATAGACCCAGATGAAGCCCCATCTCACTCTCTGTATAGACCCAGCTAGAGCCCCCATCCCTCTCTCTGAATAGACCCAGCTAGAGCCCCCATCTCTCTCTCTCTGTATAGACCCATATGAAGCCCCCATATCTCTCTCTGTATAGACCCAGCTGGAGCCCCCATCTCTCTCTCTGTATAGACCCAGATGAAGCCCCCATCTCTCTCTCTCTGTATAGACCCAGATGAAGCCCCCATCTCTCTTTCTGTATAGACGCAGATGAAGCCCCCATCTCTCTCTCTGTATAGACCCAGATGAAGCCCCCATCTCTCTCTCTGTATAGACCCAGCTAGAGCCCCCATCTCTCTCTATATAGAACCAGTTAGAGCCCCCATCTCGATCTCTCTCTCTGTATAGACCCAGATGAAGCCCCATCTCACTCTCTGTATAGACCCAGCTAGAGCCCCCATCCCTCTCTCTGAATAGACCCAGCTAGAGCCCCCATCTCTCTCTCTCTGTATAGACCCATATGAAGCCCCCATATCTCTCTCTGTATACACCCAGCTGGAGCCCCCATCTCTCTCTCTCTGTATAGACCCAGATGAAGCCCCCATCTCTCTCTCTCTGTATAGACCCAGATGAAGCCCCCATCTCTCTTTCTGTATAGACGCAGATGAAGCACCCATCTCTCTCTCTGTATAGACCCAGATGAAGCCCCCATCTCTCTCTCTGTATAGACCCAGCTAGAGCCCCCATCTCTCTCTATATAGAACCAGTTAGAGCCCCCATCTCGATCTCTCTCTCTGTATAGACCCAGATGAAGCCCCCATCACTCTCTGTATAGACCCAGCTAGAGCCCCCATCTCTTTCTCTCTGTATAGACCCAGATGAAGCCCCCATCTCTCTCTCTCTGTATAGACCCAGATGAAGCCCCCATCTCTCTCTCTCTGTATAGACCCAGATAAAGCCCCCATCTCTCTCTCTCTGTATAGACCCAGATGAAGCCCCCATCTCTCTCTCTGTATAGACCCAGCTAGAGCCCCCATCTCTCTCTCTCTCTGTATAGACCCAGATGAAGCCCCCATCTCTCTCTCTCTGTATAGACGCAGATGAAGCCCCCATCTCTACCTCTCTGTATAGACCCAGCTAGAGCCCCCATCTCTCTCTCTTTGTAGAGACCCAGATGAAGCCCCCATCTCTCTCGGTATAGACCCAGCTATAGCCCCCATCACTCTCTCTGTATAGACGCAGATGAAGCCCCCATCTCTCTCTGAATAGACGCAGATGAAGCCCCATCTCTCTCTCTGTAGAGACCCAGATGAAGCCACTATCTCTCTCTCTCTGTATAGACACAGATGAAGCCCCCATCTCTCTCTCTCTGTATAGACCCATATGAAGCCCCCATCTCTCTCTCTCTGTATAGACCCAGCTAGAGCCCCCATCTCTCTCTCTCTGTATAGACCCATATGAAGCCCCCATCTCTCTCTCTCTGTATAGACCCAGCTAGAGTCCCCATCTCTCTCTCTCTGTATAGACCCATATGAAGCCCCCATCTCTCTCTCTGTATAGACCAAGCTAGAGTCCCCATCTCTCTCTCTCTGTATAGACCCAGCTAGAGTCACCACCTCTCTCTCTCTGTATAGACCCAGCTAGAGCCCCCACCTCTCTCTCTCTGTATAGACCCAGCTAGAGCCCCCATCTCTCTCTCTGTATAGACCCAGCTAGAGCCCCCATCTCTCTCTCTCTGTTAAGACCCAGATGAAGCCCCCATCTCTCTCTGTATAGACCCAGATGAAGCCCCCATCTCGCTCTCTCTGTATAGACCCAGATGAAGCCCCCATCTCTCTCTCTGTATAGACGCAGATGAAGCCCCCATCTCTCTCTCTCTCTGTATAGACCCAGATGAAGCCCCCGTCTCTCTCTCTGTATAGACCCATATGAAGCCCCCATCTCTCTCTCTCTGTATAGACGCAGATGAAGCCCCCATCTCTCTCTTTCTGTATAGACCCATATGAAGCCCCATCTCTCTCTCTGTATAGACCCAGATAGAGCCCCCATCTCTCTCTCTGTATAGACCCAGCTAGAGCCCCCATCTCTCTCTCTCTCTCTCTGTATAGACCCAGCTAGAGCCCCCATCTCTCTCTCTGTATAGACCCAGCTAGAGCCCCCATTTCTCTCTCTGTATAGACCCAGTTAGAGCCCCCATCTCTCTCTCTCTCTGTATAAACCCATATGAAGCCCCCATCTCTCTCTCTCTCTGTATAGACCCAGATGAAGCCCCCATCTCTCTCTCTGTATAGACGCAGATGAAGCCCCCATCTCTCTCTCTCTGTATAGACCCATATGAAGCCCCCATCTCACTCTGTATAGACCCAGCTGGAGCCCCTATCTCTCTTTCTGTATAGACTCAGATGAAGCCCCCATCTCTCTCTGTATAGATCCAGCTATAGCCCCCATCTCTCTCTCTCTCTGTATAGACCCAGATGAAGCCCCCATCTCTCTCTCTCTCTCTGTATAGACCCAGATGAAGCCCCATCTCACTCTCTGTAAAGACCCAGCTAGAGCCCCCATCCCTCTCTCTGAATAGACCCAGCTAGAGCCCCCATCTCTCTCTCTCTGTATAGACCCATATGAAGCCCCCATATCTCTCTCTGTATAGACCCAGCTGGAGCCCCCATCTCTCTCTCTCTGTATAGACCAAGATGAAGCCCCCATCTCTCTCTCTCTGTATAGACCCAGATGAAGCCCCCATCTCTCTTTCTGTATAGACGCAGATGAAGCCCCCATCTCTCTCTCTGTATAGACCCAGATGAAGCCCCCATCTCTCTCTCTGTATAGACCCAGCTAGAGCCCCCATCTCTCTCTATATAGAACCAGTTAGAGCCCCCATCTCGATCTCTCTCTCTGTATAGACCCAGATGAAGCCCCATCTCACTCTCTGTATAGACCCAGCTAGAGCCCCCATCCCTCTCTCTGAATAGACCCAGCTAGAGCCCCCATCTCTCTCTCTCTGTATAGACCCATATGAAGCCCCCATATCTCTCTCTGTATAGATCCAGCTGGAGCCCCCATCTCTCTCTCTCTGTATAGACCCAGATGAAGCCCCCATCTCTCTCTCTCTGTATAGACCCAGATGAAGCCCCCATCTCTCTTTCTGTATAGACGCAGATGAAGCCCCCATCTCTCTCTCTGTATAGACCCAGATGAAGCCCCCATCTCTCTCTCTGTATAGACCCAGCTAGAGCCCCCTTTTCTCTCTCTATATAGAACCAGTTAGAGCCCCCATCTCGATCTCTCTCTCTGTATAGACCCAGATGAAGCCCCCATCTCTCTGTATAGATCCAGCTATAGCCCCCATCTCTCTCTGTATAGACCCAGATGAAGCCCCCATCTCTCTCTCTCTCTCTGTATAGACCCAGATGAAGCCCCATCTCACTCTCTGTATAGACCCAGCTAGAGCCCCCATCTCTCTCTATATAGAACCAGTTAGAGCCCCCATCTCGATCTCTCTCTCTGTATAGACCCAGATGAAGCCCCATCTCACTCTCTGTATAGACCCAGCTAGAGCCCCCATCCCTCTCTCTGAATAGACCCAGCTAGAGCCCCCATCTCTCTCTCTGTATAGACCCATATGAAGCCCCCATATCTCTCTCTGTATAGACCCAGCTAGAGCCACCATCTCTCACTCTGTATAGACCCAGCTAGAGCCCCCATCTCTCTCTCTCTCTGTATAGACCCAGCTAGAGCCCCCATCTCTCTCTCTCTCTCTGTATAGACCCAGTTGAAGCCCCCATCTCTCTCTCTGTATAGACCCAGCTAGAGCCCCCATCTCTCTCTCTCTCTGTATAGACCCATATGAAGCCCCCATCTCTCTCCCTGTATAGACCCAGCTAGAGCCCCCATCTCTCTTTCTGTATAGACTCAGATGAAACCCCCATCTCTCTCTCTCTGTATAGACCCAGATGAAGCCCCCATCTCTCTCTCTGTATAGACCCAGTTGAAGCCCCCATCTCTTTCTGTATAGACGCAGATGAAGCCCCCATCTCTCTCTCTGTATAGACCCAGATGAAGCCCCCATCTCTCTCTCTCTGTATAGACCCAGTTAGAGCCCCCATCTCTCTCTCAATATAGACCCAGTCAGAGCCCCCATCTCTCTCTCTCTGTATAGACCCAGATGAAGCCCCCATCTCTCTCTCTGTATAGACGCAGATGAAGCCCCCAACTCTCTCTTTCTGTATAGACACATATGAAGCCCCCATCTCTCTCTCTGTATAGACACATATGAAGCCCCCATCTCTCTCTCTGTATAGACCCAGCCAGAGCCCCCATCTCTCTCTCTGTATAGACCCACCTAGAGCCCCCATCTCTCTCTCTGTATAGACCCAGATGAAGCCCCCATCTCTCTCTCTGTATAGACGCAGATGAAGCCCCCATCTCTCTCTCTCTCTGTATAGACCCATATGAAGCCCCCATCTCTCTCTCTCTGTATAGACCCAGATGAAGCCCCCATCTCTCTCTGTATAGACCCAGATGAAGCCCCCATCTCTCTCTCTGTATAGACGCAGATGAAGCCCCCATCTCTCTCTCTCTCTGTATAGACCCATATGAAGCCCCCATCTCTCTCTCTCTCTGTATAGACCCAGGTGAAGCCCCAATCTCTCTCTCTCTGTATAGACCCAGATGAAGCCCCCATCTCTCTCTCTCTGTATAGACCCAGCTAGAGCCCCCATCTCTCTCTCTGTATAGACGCAGATGAAGCCCCCATCTCTCTCTCTGTATAGAAGCAGATGAAGCCCCCATCTCTCTCTGTAGAGACCCAGATGAAGCCCCTATCTCTCTCTCTCTGTATAGACGCAGATGAAGCCCCCATCTCTCTCTCTCTGTATAGACCCAGCTAGAGTCCCCATCTCTCTCTCTCTGTATAGACACATATGAAGCCCCCATTTCTCTCTCTCTGTATAGACCCAGCTAGAGTCCCCATCTCTCTCTCTCTGTATAGACGCAGATGAAGCCCCCATCTCTCTCTCTGTATAGACCCAGATGAAGCCCCCATCTCTCTCTCTATAGACCCAGCTAGAGCCCCCATCTCTCTCTCTATAGACCCATATGAAGCCCCCATCTCTCTCTCTCTGTATAGACCAAGATGAAGCCCCCATCTCTCTCTGTATAGACCCAGATAAAGCCCCCATCTCTCTCTCTGTATAGACCCATATGAAGCCCCCATCTCTCTCTCTCTGTATAGACCCAGCTGGAGCCCCCATCTCTCTCTCTCTGTATAGACCCAGCTATAGCCCCCATCTCTCTCTCTTTCTCTCTGTATAGACCCAGCTGGAGCCCCCATCTCTCTCTCTCTGTATAGACCCAGCTAGAGCCCCCATCTCTCTCTCTCTGTAGAGACCCAGCTATAGCCCCTATCTCTCTCTCTCTGTATAGACCCAGATGAAGCCCCCATCTCTCTCTCTCTGTATAGACCCAGATGAAGCCCCCATCTCTCTCTCTGTATAGACCCAGCTAGAGCCCCCATTTCTCTCTCTGTATAGACCCAGCTAGAGCCCCCATTTCTCTCTCTGTATAGACCCAGCTAGAGCCCCCATCTCTCTCTCTCTCTGTATAGACCCATATGAAGCCCCCATCTCTCTCTCTGTATAGACCCAGCTAGAGCCCCCATCTCTCTCTCTGTATAGACCCAGCTAGAGCCCCCATCTCTCTCTCTCTCTCTCTGTATAGACCCAGCTAGAGCCCCCATCTCTCTCTCTGTATAGACCCAGCTAGAGCCCCCATTTCTCTCTCTGTATAGACCCAGTTAGAGCCCCCATCTCTCTCTCTCTCTGTATAAACCCATATGAAGCCCCCATCTCTCTCTCTGTACAGACCCAGCTAGAGCCCCCATCTCTCTCTCTCTCTGTATAGACCCATATGAAGCCCCCATCTCTCTCTCTCTCTGTATAGACCCAGATGAAGCCCCCATCTCTCTCTCTGTATAGACGCAGATGAAGCCCCCATCTCTCTCTCTCTGTATAGACCCATATGAAGCCCCCATCTCACTCTGTATAGACCCAGCTGGAGCCCCTATCTCTCTTTCTGTATAGACTCAGATGAAGCCCCCATCTCTCTCTGTATAGATCCAGCTATAGCCCCCATCTCTCTCTCTCTCTGTATAGACCCATATGAAGCCCCCATCTCTCTCTCTCTCTGTATAGACCCAGATGAAGCCCCCATCTCTCTCTCTGTATAGACGCAGATGAAGCCCCCATCTCTTTCTCTGTATAGACCCATATGAAGCCCCCATCTCTCTCTCTCTGTATAGACCCATATGAAGCCCCCATCTCTCTCTGTATAGACCCAGCTAGAGCCCCCATCTCTTTCTGTATAGACTCAGATGAAGCCCCCATCTCTCTCTCTCTGTATAGACCCAGATGAAGCCACCATCTCTCTCTCTGTATAGACCCAGATGAAGCCACCATCTCTCTCTGTATAGATGCAGATGAAGCCCCATCTCTCTCTCTGTATAGACCCAGATGAAGCCCCCATCTCTCTCTCAGTATAGACCCAGCTAGAGTCCCCATCTCTCTCTCTCTGTATAGACCCAGCTAGAGTCCCCACCTCTCTCTCTCTGTATAGACCCAGCTAGAGCCCCCACCTCTCTCTCTCTGTATAGACCCAGCTAGAGCCCTATCTCTCTGTATAGACCCAGCTAGAGCCCTATCTCTCTGTATAGACCCAGCTAGAGCCCCATCTCTCTCTCTGTATAGACACAGCTAGAGCCCCCATCTCTCTCGCTCTCTGTATAGACCCAGATGAAGCCCCCATCTCTCTCTGCATAGACCCAGATGAAGCCCCCATCTCTCTCTCTCTGTAGAGCCCCATATGAAGCCCCCATCTCTCTCTCTGTATAGATCCATATGAAGCCCCCATCTCTCTCTCTGTATAGACGCAGATGAAGCCCCCATCTCTCTCTCTCTGTATAGACCCATATGAAGCCCCCATCTCTCTCTCTGTATAGACGCAGATGAAGCCCCCATCTCTCTCTTTCTGTATAGACACATATGAAGCCCCCATCTCTCTCTCTGTATAGACCCAGCCAGAGCCCCCATCTCTCTCTCTGTATAGACCCAGCTAGAGCCCCCATCTCTCTCTCTCTCTCTGTATAGACCCATATGAAGCCCCCATCTCTCTCTCTGTATAGACCCAGCTAGAGCCCCCATAACTCTCTCTGTATAGACCCAGCTAGAGCCCCCATCTCTCTCTCTCTCTCTGTATAGACCCAGCTAGAGCCCCCATCTCTCTCTCTCTCTCTGTATAGACCCAGTTGAAGCCCCCATCTCTCTCTCTGTATAGACCCAGCTAGAGCCCACATCTCTCTCTCTGTACAGACCCAGCTAGAGCCCCCATCTCTCTCTCTCTCTGTATAGACCCATATGAAGCCCCCATCTCTCTCTCTGTATAGACCCAGCTAGAGCCCCATCTCTCTTTCTGTATAGACTCAGATGAAGCCCCCATCTCTCTCTCTCTGTAAAGACCCAGTTGAAGCCCCCATCTCTCTTTCTGTATAGACGCAGATGAAGCCCCCATCTCTCTCTCTGTATAGACCCAGATGAAGCCCCCATCTCTCTCTCTCTGTATAGACCCAGCTAGAGCCCCCATCTCTCTCTCTATATAGACCCAGTCAGAGCCCCCATCTCTCTCTCTCTGTATAGACCCAGATGAAGCCCCCATCTCTCTCTCTCTGTATAGACCAAGATGAAGCCCCCATCTCTCTCTCTCTGTATAGACCCAGATGAAGCCCCCATCTCACTCTCTCTGTATAGACCCAGCTAGAGCCCCCATCTCTCTCTCTGTATAGACGCAGATGAAGCCCCCATCTCTCTCAATGTATAGACGCAGATAAAGCCCCGATCTCTCTCTGTAGAGACCCAGATGAAGCCCCTATCTCTCTCTCTCTGTATAGACGCAGATGAAGCCCCCATCTCTCTCTCTCTCTGTATAGACCCAGCTAGAGTCCCCATCTCTCTCTCTCTGTATAGACACATATGAAGCCCCCATTTCTCTCTCTTTGTATAGACCCAGCTAGAGTCCCCATCTCTCTCTCTCTGTATAGACGCAGATGAAGCCCCCATCTCTCTCTCTGTATAGACCCAGATGAAGCCCCCATCTCTCTCTCTATAGACCCAGCTAGAGCCCCCATCTCTCTCTGTATAGACCCATATGAAGCCCCCATCTCTCTCTCTCTGTATAGACCAAGATGAAGCCCCCATCTTTCTCTGTATAGACCCAGATAAAGCCCCCATCTCTCTCTCTGTATAGACCCATATGAAGCCCCCATCTCTCTCTCTCTGTATAGACCCAGCTGGAGCCCCCATCTCTCTCTCTCTCTGTATAGACCCAGCTATAGCCCCCATCTCTCTCTCTCTCTGTATAGACCCAGCTGGAGCCCCCATCTCTCTCTGTATAGACCCAGCTAGAGTCCCCATCTCTCTCTCTCTGTATAGACCCAGTTAGAGCCCCCATCTCTCTCTCTCTGTATAGACCTAGATGAAGCCCCCATCTCTCTCTCTCTCTGTATAGACCCATATGAAGCCCCCATCTCTCTCTCTGTATAGACCCAGCTAGAGCCCCCATCTCTCTCTCTCTGTATAGACCCAGCTAGAGACCCCATCTCTCTCTCTCTCTCTCTGTATAGACCCATATGAAGCCCCCATCTCTCTCTCTGTATAGACCCAGCTAGAGCCCCCATCTCTCTTTCTGTAAAGACTCAGATGAAGCCCGCATCTCTCTCTCTCTGTATAGACCCAGATGAAGCCCCCATCTCTCTTTCTGTATAGACGCAGATGAAGCCCCCATCTCTCTCTCTGTATAGACCCAGATGAAGCCACCATCTCTCTCTCTGTATAGACCCAGCTAGAGCCCCCATCTCTCTCTGTATAGCCCCAGTTAGAGCCCCCATCTCTCTCTCTCTCTCTGTATAGACCCAGATGAAGCCCCCATCTCTCTCTCTGTATAGACGCAGATGAAGCCCCATCTCTCTCTCTCTGTATAGACCCAGCTAGAGCCCCCATCTCTCTTTCTGTATAGACTCAGATGAAGCCCCCATCTCTCTCTCTGTATAGAGCCAGAGAGAGCCCCCATCTCTCTCTCTGAATAGACGCAGATGAAGCCCCCATCTCTCTCTCTCTGTATAGACCCAGCTAGAGCCCTATCTCTCTGTATAGACCCCCATCTCTCTCTCTGTATAGACCCAGCTAGAGCCCCCATCTCTCTCTCTCTCTCTCTCTGTATAGACCCAGATTAAGCCCCTATCTCTCTCTGTATAGAACCAGATGAAGCCCCCATCTCTCTCTCTCTCTGTATAGACCCATATGAAGCCCCCATCTCTCTCTGTATAGATCCATATGAAGCACCCATCTCTCTCTCTGTATAGTCGCAGATGAAGCCCCCATCTCTCTCTCTCTGAATAGACCCAGAAGAAGCCCCCATCTCTCTCTGTATAGACCCAGATGAAGCCCCCATCTCTCTCTCTCTGTATAGACGCAGATGAAGCCCCCATCTCTCTCTCTGTATAGACCCAGCTAGAGCCCCCATCTCTCTCTCTGTATAGACCCAGCTAGAGCCCCCATCTCTCTCTCTCTCTCTGTATAGACCCAGATGAAGCCCCCATCTCTCTCTCTGTATAGACCCAGCTAGAGCCCCCATCTCTCTCTGTAGAGACCCAGCTAGAGCCCTCATTTCTCTCTCTGTATAGACCGAGTTAGAGCCCCCATCTCTCTCTCTCTGTATAAACCCATATGAAGCCCCCATCTCTCTCTCTGTACAGACCCAGCTAGAGCCCCCATCTCTCTCTCTCTCTGTATAGACCCATATGAACCCCCATCTCTCTCTCTGTATAGACCCAGATGAAGCCCCCATCTCTCTCTCTGTATAGACCCAGATGAAGCCCCCATCTCTCTCTCTCTGTATAGACCCAGATGAAGCCCCATCTCTCTCTCTGTATAGACCCAGATGAAGCCCCCATCTCTCTTTCTGTATAGACGCAGATGAAGCCCCCATCTCTCTCTCTTTATAGACCCAGATGAAGCCCCCATCTCTCTCTCTCTGTATAGACCCAGATGAAGCCCCCATCTCTCTCTCTCTGTATAGACCCAGATGAAGCCCCCATCTCTCTCTCTCTGTATAGACCCAGCAAGAGCCCCCATCTCTCTCTCTCTGTATAGACCCAGATGAAGCTCCCATCTCTCTCTCTCTGTATAGACCCAGATGAAGCCCCCATCTCTCTCTCTCTGTGTATAGAACCAGCTGCAGCCCCCATCTCTTTCTCTCTCTGTATAGACCCAGATGAAGCCCCCATCTCTCTCTCTCTGTATAGACCCAGATGAAGCCCCCATCTCTCTCTGTATAGACCCAGCTATAGCCCCCATCTCTCTCTGTATAGATGCAGATGAAGCCACCATCTCTCTCTGTATAGACGCAGATGAAGCCCCCATCTCTCTCTCTGTATAGACGCAGATGAAGCCCCTATCTCTCTCTCTCTGTATAGACGCAGATGAAGCTCCCATCTCTCTCTCTCTGTATAGACCCATATGAAGCCCCCATCTCTCTCTCTCTGTATAGACCCAGCTAGAGTCCCGATCTCTCTCTCTCTGTATAGACGCGGATGAAGCCCCCATCTCTCTCTCTCTGTATAGACCCAGCTAGAGCCCCCATCTCTCTCTCTGTATAGACCCAGCTAGAGCCCCCATCTCTCTCTGTATAGACCCAGCTAGAGCCCCCATCTCTCTCTCTCTGTATAGACCCAGCTAGAGCCCCATTCTCTCTCTGTATAGACACAGCTAGAGCCCCCATCTCTCTCTCTCTGTATAGACCCAGCTAGAGCCCCCATCTCTCTCTCTGTATAGACCCAGATGAAGCCCCCATCTCTCTCTCTCTGTATAGACCCAGCTAGAGCCCCCATCTCTCTCTCTCTGTATAGACCAAGATGAAGCCCCCATCTCTCTCTCTCTGTATAGACCCAGATGAAGCCCCCATCTCTCTCTCTGTATAGACCCAGATGATGCCCCCATCTCTCTCTCTGTATAGACCCATATGAAGCCCCCATCTCTCTCTCTGTATAGACCCAGCTAGAGGCCCCATCTCTCTCTCTCTCTGTATACACCCAGATGAAGCCCCCATCTCTCTTTCTCTGTATAGACCCAGCTATAGCCCCCATCTCTCTCTCTGTATAGACGCAGATGAAGCCCCCATCTCTCTCTCTGTATAGACGCAGATGAAGCCCCCATCTCTCTCTCTGTAGAGACCCAGATGAAGCCCCTATCTCTCTCTCTCTGTAGAGACCCAGCTAGAGCCCCCATCTCTCTCTCTGTACAGACGCAGATGAAGCCCCCCATCTCTCTCTCTGTATAGACCCAGCTAGAGTCCCCATCTCTCTCTCTCTGTATAGACGCAGATGAAGCCCACATCTCTCTCTCTCTGTATAGACCCAGATGAAGCCCCCATCTCTCTCTGTATAGACCCAGCTAGAGCCCCCATCTCTCTCTGTATAGACCCATATGAAGCCACCATCTCTCTCTCTCTGTATAGACCCAGATGAAGCCCCCATCACTCTCTCTGTATAGACCTAGCTAGAGCCCCCATCTCTCTCTCTCTCTGTATAGACCCAGATGAAGCCCCCATCTCTCTCTGTATAGACACAGATGAAGCCCCCATCTCTCTTTCTCTGTATAGACCCAGCTGGAGCCCCCATCTCTCTCTGTATAGACCCAGCGGGAGCCCCCATCTCTCTCTCTCTGTATAGACCCAGCTGGAGCCCCCATCTCTCTCTCTCTGTATAGACCCAGCTAGAGCCCCCATCTCTCTCTCTGTATAGACCAAGATGAAGCCCCCATCTCTCTCTCTCTGTATAGACCCAGCTAGAGCCCCCATCTCTCTCTCTCTCTGTATAGACCCAGCTGGAGCCCCCATCTCTCTCTGTATAGACCCAGCGGGAGCCCCCATCTCTCTCTCTCTGTATAGACCCAGCTGGAGCCCCCATCTCTCTCTCTCTGTATAGACCCAGCTAGAGCCCCCATCTCTCTCTCTGTATAGACCCAGATGAAGGCCCCATCTCTCTCTCTCTGTATAGATGCAGATGAAGCCCCCATCTCTCTCTCTGTATAGACCCAGATGAAGCCCCCATCTCTCTCTCTCTGTATAGACCCAGATGAAGCCCCCATCTCTCTCTCTGTATAGACCCAGCTAGAGCCCCCATCTCTCTCTCTGTATACACCCAGATGAAGCCCCCATCTCTCTCTCTCTGTATAGACCCAGCTATAGCCCCCATCTCTCTCTCTGTATAGACGCAGATGAAGCCCCCATCTCTCTCTCTGTATAGACGCAGATGAAGCCCCCATCTCTCTCTCTGTAGAGACCAAGATGAAGCCCCTATCTCTCTCTCTGTATAGACCCAGCTAGAGCCCCCATCTCTCTCTCTGTATAGACGCAGATGAAGCCCCATCTCTCTCTCTGTTAAGACCCAGCTAGAGTCCCCATCTCTCTCTCTCTGTATAGACGCAGATGAAGCCCACATCTCTCTCTCTCTGTATAGACCCAGATGAAGCCCCCATCTCTCTGTATAGACCCAGCTAGAGCCCCCATCTCTCTCTGTATAGACCCATATGAAGCCCCCATCTCTCTCTCTCTGTATAGACCCAGATGAAGCCCCCATCTCTCTCTCTGTATAGACCTAGCTAGAGCCCCCATATCTCTCTCTCTCTGTATAGACCGAGATGAAGCCCCCATCTCTCTCTGTATAGACACAGATGAAGCCCCCATCTCTCTCTCTGCATAGACCCATATGAAGCCCCCATCTCTCTTTCTCTGTATAGACCCAGCTGGAGCCCCCATCTCTCTCTCTGTATAGACCCAGCGGGAGCCCCCATCTCTCTCTCTCTGTATAGACCCAGCTTGAGCCATCTCTCTCTCTCTGTATAGACCCAGCTAGAGCCCCCATCTCTCTCTCTGTATAGACCCAGCAAGAGCACCCATCTCTCTCTGTATAGACCCAGTTAGAGCCCCCATCTCTCTCTCTCTCTGTATAGACCCATATGAAGCCGCCATCTCTCTCTCCGTATAGACCCAGCTAGAGCCCCCATCTCTCTCTCTCTGTATAGACCCAGATAGAGTCCCCATCTCTCTCTCTCTCTGTATAGACCTATATGAAGCCCCCATCTCTCTCTCCGAATAGACCCAGCTAGAGCCCCTATCTCTCTCTCTCTCTGTATAGACCCATAGGAAGCCCCCATCTCTCTCTCTGTATAGACCCAGCTAGAGCCCCCATCTCTCTTTCTGTATAGACTCAGATGAAGCCCCCATCTCTATCTCTCTGTATAGACCCAGATGAAGCCCCCATCTCTCTCTCTGTATAGACCCAGATGAAGCCCCCATCTCTCTTTCTGTATAGACGCAGATGAAGCCCCCATCTCTCTCTGTATAGACCAAGATGAAGCCTCCATCTCTCTCTATGTATAGACCCAGCTAGAGCCCCCATCTCTCTATATAGACCCAGTTAGAGCCCCCATCTCTCTCTCTGTATAGACCCAGCTAGAGCCCCCATCTATCTCTCTCTGTATAGACCCAGATGAAGCCCCCATCTCTCTCTCTCTGTATAGACCCAGATGAAGCCCCCAATTCTCTCTCTCTGTATAGACACAGATGAAGCCCCCATCTCTCTCTCTGTATAGACCTAGCTAGAGCCACCATCTCTCTCTCTCTCTGTATAGACCGAGATGAAGCACCCATCTCTCTCTGTATAGACACAGATGAAGCCCCCATTTCTCTCTCTGTATAGACCCAAATGAAGCCCCCATCTCTCTTTCTCTGTATAGACCCAGCTGGAGCCCCCATCTCTCTCTCTGTATAGACCCAGCGGGAGCCCCCATCTCTCTCTCTCTGTATAGACCCAGCTGGAGCCCACATCTCTCTCTCTCTGTATAGACCCAGCTAGAGCCCCCATCTCTCTCTGTATAGACCCAGCTAGAGCCCCCATCTCTCTCTCTCTGTATAGACCCAGCTAGAGCCCCCATCCCTCTCTCTGTATAGACCCAGATGAAGCCCCCATCTCTCTCTCTCTGTATAGACCCAGCTAGAGCCCCCATCTCTCTCTCTCTCTGTATAGACCAAGATGAAGCCCCCATCTCTCTCTCTCTGTATAGACCCAGATGAAGCCCCCATCTCTCTCTCTGTATAGACCCAGATGATGCCCCCATCTCTCTCTCTGTATAGACCCATATGAAGCCCCCATCTCTCTCTCTGTATAGACCCAGCTAGAGGCCCCATCTCTCTCTCTCTCTGTATACACCCAGATGAAGCCCCCATCTCTCTTTCTCTGTATAGACCCAGCTATAGCCCCCATCTCTCTCTCTGTATAGACGCAGATGAAGCCCCCATCTCTCTCTCTGTATAGACGCAGATGAAGCCCCCATCTCTCTCTCTGTAGAGACCCAGATGAAGCCCCTATCTCTCTCTCTCTGTAGAGACCCAGCTAGAGCCCCCATCTCTCTCTCTGTACAGACGCAGATGAAGCCCCCCATCTCTCTCTCTGTATAGACCCAGCTAGAGTCCCCATCTCTCTCTCTCTGTATAGACGCAGATGAAGCCCACATCTCTCTCTCTCTGTATAGACCCAGATGAAGCCCCCATCTCTCTCTGTATAGACCCAGCTAGAGCCCCCATCTCTCTCTGTATAGACCCATATGAAGCCACCATCTCTCTCTCTCTGTATAGACCCAGATGAAGCCCCCATCACTCTCTCTGTATAGACCTAGCTAGAGCCCCCATCTCTCTCTCTCTCTGTATAGACCCAGATGAAGCCCCCATCTCTCTCTGTATAGACACAGATGAAGCCCCCATCTCTCTTTCTCTGTATAGACCCAGCTGGAGCCCCCATCTCTCTCTGTATAGACCCAGCGGGAGCCCCCATCTCTCTCTCTCTGTATAGACCCAGCTGGAGCCCCCATCTCTCTCTCTCTGTATAGACCCAGCTAGAGCCCCCATCTCTCTCTCTGTATAGACCAAGATGAAGCCCCCATCTCTCTCTCTGTATAGACCCAGCTAGAGCCCCCATCTCTCTCTCTCTCTGTATAGACCCAGCTGGAGCCCCCATCTCTCTCTGTATAGACCCAGCGGGAGCCCCCATCTCTCTCTCTCTGTATAGACCCAGCTGGAGCCCCCATCTCTCTCTCTCTGTATAGACCCAGCTAGAGCCCCCATCTCTCTCTCTGTATAGACCCAGATGAAGGCCCCATCTCTCTCTCTCTGTATAGATGCAGATGAAGCCCCCATCTCTCTCTCTGTATAGACCCAGATGAAGCCCCCATCTCTCTCTCTCTGTATAGACCCAGATGAAGCCCCCATCTCTCTCTCTGTATAGACCCAGCTAGAGCCCCCATCTCTCTCTCTGTATACACCCAGATGAAGCCCCCATCTCTCTCTCTCTGTATAGACCCAGCTATAGCCCCCATCTCTCTCTCTGTATAGACGCAGATGAAGCCCCCATCTCTCTCTCTGTATAGACGCAGATGAAGCCCCCATCTCTCTCTCTGTAGAGACCAAGATGAAGCCCCTATCTCTCTCTCTGTATAGACCCAGCTAGAGCCCCCATCTCTCTCTCTGTATAGACGCAGATGAAGCCCCATCTCTCTCTCTGTTAAGACCCAGCTAGAGTCCCCATCTCTCTCTCTCTGTATAGACGCAGATGAAGCCCACATCTCTCTCTCTCTGTATAGACCCAGATGAAGCCCCCATCTCTCTGTATAGACCCAGCTAGAGCCCCCATCTCTCTCTGTATAGACCCATATGAAGCCCCCATCTCTCTCTCTCTGTATAGACCCAGATGAAGCCCCCATCTCTCTCTCTGTATAGACCTAGCTAGAGCCCCCATATCTCTCTCTCTCTGTATAGACCGAGATGAAGCCCCCATCTCTCTCTGTATAGACACAGATGAAGCCCCCATCTCTCTCTCTGCATAGACCCATATGAAGCCCCCATCTCTCTTTCTCTGTATAGACCCAGCTGGAGCCCCCATCTCTCTCTCTGTATAGACCCAGCGGGAGCCCCCATCTCTCTCTCTCTGTATAGACCCAGCTTGAGCCATCTCTCTCTCTCTGTATAGACCCAGCTAGAGCCCCCATCTCTCTCTGTATAGACCCAGCTAGAGACCCCATCTCTCTCTCTCTGTATAGACCCAGCTAGAGCCCCCATCCCTCTCTCTGTATAGACCCAGATGAAGCCCCCATCTCTCTCTCTCTGTATAGACCCAGCTAGAGCCCCCATCTCTCTCTCTCTCTGTATAGACCAAGATGAAGCCCCCATCTCTCTCTCTCTGTATAGACCCAGATGAAGCCCCCATCTCTCTCTCTGTATAGACCCAGATGATGCCCCCATCTCTCTCTCTGTATAGACCCATATGAAGCCCCCATCTCTCTCTCTGTATAGACCCAGCTAGAGGCCCCATCTCTCTCTCTCTCTGTATACACCCAGATGAAGCCCCCATCTCTCTTTCTCTGTATAGACCCAGCTATAGCCCCCATCTCTCTCTCTGTATAGACGCAGATGAAGCCCCCATCTCTCTCTCTGTATAGACGCAGATGAAGCCCCCATCTCTCTCTCTGTAGAGACCCAGATGAAGCCCCTATCTCTCTCTCTCTGTAGAGACCCAGCTAGAGCCCCCATCTCTCTCTCTGTACAGACGCAGATGAAGCCCCCCATCTCTCTCTCTGTATAGACCCAGCTAGAGTCCCCATCTCTCTCTCTCTGTATAGACGCAGATGAAGCCCACATCTCTCTCTCTCTGTATAGACCCAGATGAAGCCCCCATCTCTCTCTGTATAGACCCAGCTAGAGCCCCCATCTCTCTCTGTATAGACCCATATGAAGCCACCATCTCTCTCTCTCTGTATAGACCCAGATGAAGCCCCCATCACTCTCTCTGTATAGATCTAGCTAGAGCCCCCATCTCTCTCTCTCTCTGTATAGACCCAGATGAAGCCCCCATCTCTCTCTGTATAGACACAGATGAAGCCCCCATCTCTCTTTCTCTGTATAGACCCAGCTGGAGCCCCCATCTCTCTCTGTATAGACCCAGCGGGAGCCCCCATCTCTCTCTCTCTGTATAGACCCAGCTGGAGCCCCCATCTCTCTCTCTCTGTATAGACCCAGCTAGAGCCCCCATCTCTCTCTCTGTATAGACCAAGATGAAGCCCCCATCTCTCTCTCTGTATAGACCCAGCTAGAGCCCCCATCTCTCTCTCTCTCTGTATAGACCCAGCTGGAGCCCCCATCTCTCTCTGTATAGACCCAGCGGGAGCCCCCATCTCTCTCTCTCTGTATAGACCCAGCTGGAGCCCCCATCTCTCTCTCTCTGTATAGACCCAGCTAGAGCCCCCATCTCTCTCTCTGTATAGACCCAGATGAAGGCCCCATCTCTCTCTCTCTGTATAGATGCAGATGAAGCCCCCATCTCTCTCTCTGTATAGACCCAGATGAAGCCCCCATCTCTCTCTCTCTGTATAGACCCAGATGAAGCCCCCATCTCTCTCTCTGTATAGACCCAGCTAGAGCCCCCATCTCTCTCTCTGTATACACCCAGATGAAGCCCCCATCTCTCTCTCTCTGTATAGACCCAGCTATAGCCCCCATCTCTCTCTCTGTATAGACGCAGATGAAGCCCCCATCTCTCTCTCTGTATAGACGCAGATGAAGCCCCCATCTCTCTCTCTGTAGAGACCAAGATGAAGCCCCTATCTCTCTCTCTGTATAGACCCAGCTAGAGCCCCCATCTCTCTCTCTGTATAGACGCAGATGAAGCCCCATCTCTCTCTCTGTTAAGACCCAGCTAGAGTCCCCATCTCTCTCTCTCTGTATAGACGCAGATGAAGCCCACATCTCTCTCTCTCTGTATAGACCCAGATGAAGCCCCCATCTCTCTGTATAGACCCAGCTAGAGCCCCCATCTCTCTCTGTATAGACCCATATGAAGCCCCCATCTCTCTCTCTCTGTATAGACCCAGATGAAGCCCCCATCTCTCTCTCTGTATAGACCTAGCTAGAGCCCCCATATCTCTCTCTCTCTGTATAGACCGAGATGAAGCCCCCATCTCTCTCTGTATAGACACAGATGAAGCCCCCATCTCTCTCTCTGCATAGACCCATATGAAGCCCCCATCTCTCTTTCTCTGTATAGACCCAGCTGGAGCCCCCATCTCTCTCTCTGTATAGACCCAGCGGGAGCCCCCATCTCTCTCTCTCTGTATAGACCCAGCTTGAGCCATCTCTCTCTCTCTGTATAGACCCAGCTAGAGCCCCCATCTCTCTCTCTGTATAGACCCAGCAAGAGCACCCATCTCTCTCTGTATAGACCCAGTTAGAGCCCCCATCTCTCTCTCTCTCTGTATAGACCCATATGAAGCCGCCATCTCTCTCTCCGTATAGACCCAGCTAGAGCCCCCATCTCTCTCTCTCTGTATAGACCCAGATAGAGTCCCCATCTCTCTCTCTCTCTGTATAGACCTATATGAAGCCCCCATCTCTCTCTCCGAATAGACCCAGCTAGAGCCCCCATCTCTCTCTCTCTCTGTATAGACCCATAGGAAGCCCCCATCTCTCTCTCTGTATAGACCCAGCTAGAGCCCCCATCTCTCTTTCTGTATAGACTCAGATGAAGCCCCCATCTCTATCTCTCTGTATAGACCCAGATGAAGCCCCCATCTCTCTCTCTGTATAGACCCAGATGAAGCCCCCATCTCTCTTTCTGTATAGACGCAGATGAAGCCCCCATCTCTCTCTGTATAGACCAAGATGAAGCCTCCATCTCTCTCTATGTATAGACCCAGCTAGAGCCCCCATCTCTCTATATAGACCCAGTTAGAGCCCCCTTCTCTCTCTCTGTATAGACCCAGCTAGAGCCCCCATCTATCTCTCTCTGTATAGACCCAGATGAAGCCCCCATCTCTCTCTCTCTGTATAGACCCAGATGAAGCCCCCAATTCTCTCTCTCTGTATAGACACAGATGAAGCCCCCATCTCTCTCTCTGTATAGACCTAGCTAGAGCCACCATCTCTCTCTCTCTCTGTATAGACCGAGATGAAGCACCCATCTCTCTCTGTATAGACACAGATGAAGCCCCCATTTCTCTCTCTGTATAGACCCAAATGAAGCCCCCATCTCTCTTTCTCTGTACAGACCCAGCTGGAGCCCCCATCTCTCTCTCTGTATAGACCCAGCGGGAGCCCCCATCTCTCTCTCTCTGTATAGACCCAGCTGGAGCCCACATCTCTCTCTCTCTCTCTCTGTATAGACCCAGCTAGAGCCCCCATCTCTCTCTCTGTATAGACCCAGCTAGAGCCCCATCTCTCTCTCTGTATAGACCCAGTTAGAGCCCCCATCTCTCTCTCTCTCTCTCTGTATAGACCCATATGAAGCCGCCATCTCTCTCTCCGTATAGACCCAGCTAGAGCCCCCATCTCTCTCTCTCTGTATAGACCCAGCTAGAGCCCCCATCTCTCTCTCTGTATAGACCCAGTTTGAGTCCCCATCTCTCTCTCTCTCTGTATAGACCCATATGAAGCCCCCATCTCTCTCCGAATAGACCCAGCTAGAGCCCCCATCTCTCTCTCTCTCTGTATAGACCCATATGAAGCCCACATCTCTCTCTCTGTATAGACCCAGCTAGAGCCCCCATCTCTCTTTCTGTATAGACTCAGATGAAGCCCCCATCTCTATCTCTCTGTATAGACCCAGATGAAGCCCCCATCTCTCTCTCTGTATAGACCCAGATGAAGCCCCCATCTCTCTTTCTGTATAGACGCAGATGAAGCCCCATCTCTCTCTCTGTATAGACCCAGATGAAGCCTCCATCTCTCTCTATGTATAGACCCAGCTAGAGCCCCCATCTCTCTATATAGACCCAGTTAGAACCCCCATCTCTCTCTCTCTCTGTATAGACCCAGATGAAGCCCCCATCTCTCTCTCTCTGTATAGACCCATATGAAGCCCCCATCTCTCTCTCTGTATAGACGCAGATGAAGCCCCATCTCTCTCTGTATAGACGCAGATGAAGCCCCCATCTCTCTCTCTCTGTATAGACCCATATGAAGCCCCCATCTCTCTCTCTGTATAGACCCAGCTAGAGCCCCCATCTCTCTCTCTGTATAGACGCAGATGAAGCCCCCATCTCTCTCTCTCTGTATAGACCCAGATGAAGCCCCCATCTCTCTCTCTGTATAGACCCAGATGTAGCCCCCATCTCTCTCTCTCTGTATAGACCCAGATGAAGCCCCCATCTCTCTCTCTGTATAGACCCAGATGAAGCCCCCATCTCTCTCTCTGTATAGACGCAGATGAAGCCCCCATCTCTCTCTCTGTATAGACGCAGATGAAGCCCCCATCTCTCTCTCTCTGTATAGACCCTGCTATAGCCCCTATCTCTCACTCTGTATAGACACAGATGAAGCCCCCATCTCTCTCTCTGTATAGACGCAGATGAAGCCCCCAACTCTCTCTGTGTATAGACGCAGATGAAGCCCCCATCTCTATCTCTCTGTATA
The DNA here is from genome assembly GCA_031769625.1 of Taudactylus pleione. NCBI lineage: Eukaryota > Metazoa > Chordata > Amphibia > Anura > Myobatrachidae > Taudactylus > Taudactylus pleione. Next base: position 46,076 of record JAUIMM010002224.1, read on the forward strand.
GACCCAGATGAAGCCCCCATCTCTCTCTCTCTGTATAGACGCAGATGAAGCCCCATCTTTCTCTGTGTATAGACGCAAATGAAGCCCCCATCTCTCTCTCTGTATAGACGCAGATGAAGCCCCCATCTCTCTCTCTGTATAGACGCAGATGAAGACCCCATCTCTCTCTCTCTGTATAGACCCAGATGAAGCCCCCATCTCTCTCTCTGTATAGACCCAGATGAAGCCCCCATCTCTCTCTCTCTGTATAGACCCAGATGAAGCCCCCATCTCTCTCTCTGTATAGACCCAGCTAGAGCCCCCATCTCTCTCTCTCTGTATAGACCCAGCTAGAGCCCCCATCTCTCTCTCTCTGTATAGACCCAGATGAAGCCCCCATCTCTCTCTCTGTATAGACCCAGATGAAGCCCCCATCTCTCTCTCTCTGTATAGACCCAGATGAAGCCCCACATCTCTCTCTCTCTGTATAGACCCAGATGAAGCCCCCATCTCTCTCTCTCTGTATAGACCCAGATGAAGCTCCCATCTCTCTCTCTGTATAGACGCAGCTAGAGCCCCCATCTCTCTCTCTGTATACACCCAGATGAAGCCCCCATCTCTCTCTCTCTGTATAGACCCAGCTATAGCCCCATCTCTCTCTCTGTATAGACGCAGATGAAGCCCCCATCTCTCTCTCTGTATAGACGCAGATGAAGCCCCCATCTCTCTCTCTGTAGAGACCCAGATGAAGCCCCTATCTCTCTCTATCTGTATAGACCCAGCTAGAGCCCCCATCTCTCTCTTTATAGACGCAGATGAAGCCCCCATCTCTCTCTCTGTATAGACGCAGATGAAGCCCCCATCTCTCTCTCTGTAGAGACCCAGATGAAGCCCCTTTCTCTCTCTCTCTGTATAGACCCAGCTAGAGCCCCCATCTCTCTCTCTGTATAGACGCAGATGAAGCCCCCATCTCTCTCTCTGTATAGACCCAGCTAGAGTCCCAATCTCTCTCTCTGTATAGACGCAGATGAAGCCCCCATCTCTCTCTCTCTGTATAGACCCAGATGAAGCCCCATCTCTCTCTGTATAGACGCAGATGAAGCCCCCATCTCTCTCTCTCTGTATAGACCCATATGAAGCCCCCATCTCTCTCTCTGTATAGACCCAGCTAGAGCCCCCATCTCTCTCTCTGTATAGATGCAGATGAAGCCCCCATCTCTCTCTCTCTCTGTATAGACCCAGATGAAGCCCCCATCTCTCTCTCTCTGTATAGACCCAGATGAAGCCCCCATCTCTCTCTCTCTGTATAGACCCAGATGAAGCCCCCATCTCTCTCTCTCTGTATAGACCCAGATGAAGCCCCCATCTCTCTCTCTCTGTATAGACCCAGATGAAGCCCCCATCTCTCTCTCTGTATAGATGCAGATGAAGCCCCCATCTCTCTCTCTCTGTATAGACGCAGATGAAGCCCCCATCTCTATCTCTCTGTATAGACCCAGAAGAAGCCCCCATCTCTCTCTCTCTGTATAGACGCAGATGAAGCCCCATCTCTTTCTCTGTGTATAGACGCTGATGAAGCCCCCATCTCTCTCTCTGTATAGACCCAGATGAAGCCCCCATCTCTCTCTCTGTATAGACGCAGATGAAGCCCCCATCTCTCTCTCTCTGTATAGACCCAGATGAAGCCCCCATCTCTCTCTCTGTATAGACCCAGCTAGGAGCCCCCATCTCTCTCTCTGTATAGACCCAGATGAAGCCCCCATCTCTCTCTCTCTGTATAGACCCAGATGAAGCCCCCATCTCTCTCTCTCTGTATAGACCCAGATGAAGCCCCCATCTCTCTCTGTATAGACGCAGATGAAGCCCCCATCTCTCTCTCTCTGTATAGACCCAGATGAAGCCCCCATCTCTCTCTCTGTATAGACCCAGCTAGAGCCCCCATCTCTCTCTCTCTGTATAGACCCAGCTAGAGCCCCCATCTCTCTCTCTCTGTATAGACCCAGATGAAGCCCCCATCTCTCTCTCTCTGTATAGACCCAGATGAAGCCCCCATCTCTCTCTCTCTGTATAGACCCAGCTAGAGCCCCCATCTCTCTCTCTCTGTATAGACCCAGATGAAGCCCCCATCTCTCTCTCTCTGTATAGACCCAGCTAGAGCCCCCATCTCTCTCTCTGTATAGACCCAGATGAAGCCCCCATCTCTCTCTCTGTATAGACCCAGATGAAGCCCCCATCTCTCTATCTCTGTATAGACCCAGATGAAGCCCCCATCTCTCTATCTCTGTATAGACCCAGATGAAGCCCCCATCTCTCTCTCTCTGTATAGACCCAGATGAAGCTCCCATCTCTCTCTCTGTATAGACCCAGCTAGAGCCCCCATTTCTCTCTCTGTATACACCCAGATGAAGCCCCCATCTCTCTCTCTCTGTATAGACCCAGCTATAGCCCCCATCTCTCTCTCTGTATAGACGCAGAAGAAGCCCCCATCTCTCTCTCTGTATAGACGCAGATGAAGCCCCCGTCTCTCTCTCTGTAGAGACCCAGATAAAGCCCCTATCTCTCTCTCTCTGTATAGACCCAGCTAGAGCCCCCATCTCTCTCTCTGTATAGACGCAGATGAAGCCCCCATCTCTCTCTCTGTATAGACCCAGCTAGAGTCCCCATCTCTCTCTCTGTATAGACGCAGATGAAGCCCCCATCTCTCTCTCTCTGTATAGACCCAGATGAAGCCCCCATCTCTCTCTGTATAGACCCAGCTAGAGCCCCCATCTCTCTCTGTATAGACCCATATGAAGCCCCCATCTCTCTCTCTCTCTGTATAGACCCAGATGAAGCCCCCATCTCTCTCTCTGTATAGACCTAGCTAGAGCCCCCATCTCTCTCTCTCTCTGTATAGACCCAGAGGAAGCCCCCATCTCTCTCTGTATAGACACAGATGAAGCCCCCATCTCTCTCTCTGTATAGACACAGATGAAGCCCCCATCTCTCTCTCTCTCTGTATAGACCCAGCTGGAGCCCCCATCTCTCTCTCGCTCTCTGTATAGACCCAGCTAGAGCCCCCATCTCTCTCTCTGTATAGACCCAGATGAAGCCCCCATCTCTCTCTCTGTATAGACCTAGCTAGAGCCCCCATCTCTCTCTCTCTCTGTATAGACCCAGAGGAAGCCCCCATCTCTCTCTGTATAGACCCAGCTGGAGCCCCCATCTCTCTCTCTGTATAGACCCAGCTGGAGCCCCCATCTCTCTCTCTCTCTGTATAGACCCAGCTGGAGCCCCCATCTCTCTCTCTGTATAGACCCAGCTAGAGCCACCATCTCTCTCTCTGTATAGACCCAGCTAGAGCCCCCATCTCGCTCTCTGTATAGACCCAGTTAGAGCCCCCATCTCTCTCTCTCTCTGTATAGACCCATATGAAGCCGCCATCTCTCTCTCCGTATAGAGCCAGCTAGAGCCCCCATCTCTCTCTCTGTATAGACCCAGTTAGAGTCCCCATCTCTCTCTCTCTCTGTATAGACCCATATGAAGACCCCATCTCTCTCTCTGTATAGACCCAGATGAAGCCCCCATCTCTCTCTCTGTATAGACGCAGATGAAGCCCCATCTCTCTCTGTATAGACGCAGATGAAGCCCCATCTCTCTCTGTATAGACGCAGATGAAGCCCCCATCTCTCTCTGTCTGTATAGACCCATATGAAGCCCCCATCTCTCTCTCTGTATAGACCCAGCTAGAGCCCCCATCTCTCTCTCTGTATAGACGCAGATGAAGACCCTATCTCTCTCTCTCTGTATAGACCAGGATGAAGCCCCCATCTCTCTCTCTCTGTATAGACTCAGATGAAGCCCCCATCTCTCTCTCTGTATAGACCCAGATGAAGCCCCCATCTCTCCCTCTGTATAGACCCAGATGAAGCCCCTATCTCTCTCTCTGTATAGACGCAGATGAAGCCCCCATCTCTCTCTCTGAATAGACCCTGCTATAGCCCATATCTCTCTCTCTGTATAGACCCAGATGAAGCCCCCATCTCTCTCTCTGTATAGACGCAGATGAAGCCCCCATCTCTCTCTCTGTGTATAGACGCAGATGAAGCCCCATCTTTCTCTCTCTGTATAGACCCAGATGAAGCCCCCATCTCTCTCTCTCTGTATAGACGCAGATGAAGCCCCATCTCTTTCTCTGTGTATAGACGCAGATGAAGCCCCCATCTCTCTCTCTCTCTGTATAGACCCAGATGAAGCCCCCATCTCTCTCTCTGTATAGACGCAGATGAAGACCCCATCTCTCTCTCTCTGTATAGACCCATATGAAGCCCCCATCTCTCTCTCTGTATAGACCCAGCTAGAGCCCCCATCTCTCTCTCTGTATAGACCCAGATGAAGCCCCCATCTCTCTCTGTATGTATAGACGCAGATGAAGCCCCCATCTCTCTCTCTCTGTATAAACCCAGCTAGAGCCCCCATCTCTCTCTCTGTATAGACCCAGATGAAGCCCCCATCTCTCTCTCTCTGTATAGACCCAGCTAGAGCCCCCATCTCTCTCTCTCTGTATAGACGCAGATGAAGCCCCCATCTCTCTCTCTGTATAGACCCTGCTATAGCCCATATCTCTCTCTCTGTATAGACCCAGATGAAGCCCCCATCTCTCTCTCTGTATAGACGCAGATGAAGCCCCCATCTCTCTCTCTGTGTATAGACGCAGATGAAGCCCCATCTCTCTCTCTCTGTATAGACCCAGATGAAGCCCCCATCTCTCTCTCTCTGTATAGACGCAGATGAAGCCCCATCTCTTTCTCTGTGTATAGACGCAGATGAAGCCCCCATCTCTCTCTCTCTGTATAGACCCAGATGAAGCCCCCATCTCTCTCTCTGTATAGACGCAGATGAAGACCCCATCTCTCTCTCTCTGTATAGACCCATATGAAGCCCCCATCTCTCTCTGTATAGACCCAGCTAGAGCCCCCATCTCTCTCTCTGTATAGACCCATATGAAGCCCCCATCTCTCTCTGTATAGACACAGCTAGAGCCCCCATCTCTCTCTCTGTATAGACCCAGATGAAGCCCCCATCTCTCTCTCTATGTATAGACGCAGATGAAGCCCCCATCTCTCTCTCTGTATAAACCCAGCTAGAGCACCCATCTCTCTCTCTGTATAGACCCAGATGAAGCCCCCATCTCTCTCTCTCTGTATAGACCCAGCTAGAGCCCCCATCTCTCTCTTTCTGTATAGACCCAGATGAAGCCCCCATCTCTCTCTCTGTATAGACGCAGATGAAGCCCCCATCTCTCTCTCTGTATAGACCCAGATGAAGCCTCCATCTCTCTCTCTTTGTATAGACCCATATGAAGCCCACATCTCTCTCTCTGTATAGACGCAGATGAAGCCCCCATCTCTCTCTCTCTGTATAGACCCAGATGAAGCCCCCATCTCTCTCTCTCTGTATAGACCCAGATGAAGCCCCCATCTCTCTCTCTGTATAGACGCAGATGAAGCCCCCATCTCTCTCTCTGTATAGACCCTGCTATAGCCCCTATCTCTCTCTCTGTATAGACCCAGATGAAGCCCCCATCTCTCTCTCTCTGTATAGACCCAGCTAGAGCCCCCATCTCTCTCTCTGAATAGACCCAGCTAGAGCCCCCATCTCTCTCTCTCTGTATAGACCCATATGAAGCCCCCATATCTCTCTCTGTATAGACCCAGCTGGAGCCCCCATCTCTCTCTGTATAGACCCAGCTAGAGCCCCCATCTCTCTCTCTCTCTGTATAGACCCAGATGAAGCCCCCATCTCTCTCTCTGTATAGACCCAGCTAGAGCCCCCATCTCTCTTTCTGTATAGACGCAGATGAAGCCCCCATCTCTCTCTCTGTATAGACCCAGATGAAGCCCCCATCTCTCTCTCTGTATAGACCCAGTTAGAGCCCCCATCTCTCTCTGTATAGACCCAGCTAGAGCCCCCATCTCTCTCTCTGTATAGACCCAGATGAAGCCCCCATCTCTCTCTTTATGTATAGACGCAGATGAAGCCCCCATCTCTCTCTCTCTCTCTGTATAGACCCAGCTAGAGCCCCCATCTCTCTCTCTGTATAGACCCAGATGAAGCCCCCATCTCTCTCTCTGTATAGACCCAGCTAGAGCCCCCATCTCTCTCTTTCTGTATAGACCCAGATGAAGCCCCCATCTCTCTTTCTGTATAGACGCAGATGAAGCCCCCATCTCTCTCTATGTATAGACCCAGCTAGAGCCCCCATCTCTCTATATAGACCCAGTTAGAGCCCCCATCTCTCTCTCTGTATAGACCCAGCTAGAGCCCCCATCTATCTCTCTCTGTATAGACCCAGATGAAGCCCCCATCTCTCTCTCTCTGTATAGACCCAGATGAAGCCCCCAATTCTCTCTCTCTGTATAGACACAGATGAAGCCCCCATCTCTCTCTCTGTATAGACCTAGCTAGAGCCACCATCTCTCTCTCTCTCTGTATAGACCGAGATGAAGCCCCCATCTCCCTCTGTATAGACACAGATGAAGCCCCCATTTCTCTCTCTGTATAGACCCAAATGAAGCCCCCATCTCTCTTTCTCTGTATAGACCCAGCTGGAGCCCCCATCTCTCTCTCTGTATAGACCCAGCGGGAGCCCCCATCTCTCTCTCTCTGTATAGACCCAGCTGGAGCCCACATCTCTCTCTCTCTCTGTATAGACCCAGCTAGAGCCCCCATCTCACTCTCTGTATAGACCCAGCTAGAGCCCCCATCTCTCTCTCTGTATAGACCCAGTTAGAGCCCCCATCTCTCTCTCTCTCTCTGTATAGACCCATATGAAGCCGCCATCTCTCTCTCCGTATAGACCCAGCTAGAGCCCCCATCTCTCTCTCTCTGTATAGACCCAGCTAGAGCCCCCATCTCTCTCTCTGTATAGACCCAGTTTGAGTCCCCATCTCTCTCTCTCTCTGTATAGACCCATATGAAGCCCCCATCTCTCTCCGAATAGACCCAGCTAGAGCCCCCATCTCTCTCTCTCTCTGTATAGACCCATATGAAGCCCACATCTCTCTCTCTGTATAGACCCAGCTAGAGCCCCCATCTCTCTTTCTGTATAGACTCAGATGAAGCCCCCATCTCTATCTCTCTGTATAGACCCAGATGAAGCCCCCATCTCTCTCTCTGTATAGACCCAGATGAAGCCCCATCTCTCTTTCTGTATAGACGCAGATGAAGCCCCCATCTCTCTCTCTGTATAGACCCAGATGAAGCCTCCATCTCTCTCTATGTATAGACCCAGCTAGAGCCCCCATCTCTCTATATAGACCCAGTTAGAGCCCCCATCTCTCTCTCTCTGTATAGACCCAGATGAAGCCCCCATCTCTCTCTCTCTGTATAGACCCAGATGAAGCCCCGAATTCTCTCTCTCTGTATAGACCCATATGAAGCCCCCATCTCTCTCTCTGTATAGACCCAGATGAAGCCCCCATCTCTCTCTCTGTATAGACGCAGATGAAGCCCCATCTCTCTCTGTATAGACGCAGATGAAGCCCCCATCTCTCTCTCTCTGTATAGACCCATATGAAGCCCCCATCTCTCTCTCTGTATAGACCCAGCTAGAGCCCCCATCTCTCTCTCTGTATAGACGCAGATGAAGCCCCCATCTCTCTCTCTCTGTATAGACCCAGATGAAGCCCCCATCTCTCTCTCTGTATAGACCCAGATGTAGCCCCCATCTCTCTCTCTCTGTATAGACCCAGATGAAGCCCCCATCTCTCTCTCTGTATAGACCCAGATGAAGCCCCCATCTCTCTCTCTGTATAGACGCAGATGAAGCCCCCATCTCTCTCTCTGTATAGACGCAGATGAAGCCCCCATCTCTCTCTCTCTGTATAGACCCTGCTATAGCCCCTATCTCTCACTCTGTATAGACACAGATGAAGCCCCCATCTCTCTCTCTGTATAGACGCAGATGAAGCCCCCAACTCTCTCTCTGTGTATAGACGCAGATGAAGCCCCCATCTCTATCTCTCTGTATAGACCCAGATGAAGCCCCCATCTCTCTCTCTCTGTATAGACGCAGATGAAGCCCCATCTCTTTCTCTGTGTATAGACGCAAATGAAGCCCCCATCTCTCTCTCTGTATAGACCCAGATGAAGCCCCCATCTCTCTCTCTGTATAGACGCAGATGAAGACCCCATCTCTCTCTCTCTGTATAGACCCAGATGAAGCCCCCATCTCTCTCTCTGTATAGACCCAGATGAAGCCCCCATCTCTCTCTCTCTGTATAGACCCAGATGAAGCCCCCATCTCTCTCTCTGTATAGACGCAGATGAAGCCCCCATCTCTCTCTCTCTGTATAGACCCAGATGAAGCCCCCATCTCTCTCTCTGTATAGACCCAGCTAGAGCCCCCATCTCTCTCTCTCTGTATAGACCCAGCTAGAGCCCCCATCTCTCTCTCTCTGTATAGACCCAGATGAAGCCCCCATCTCTCTCTCTGTATAGACCCAGATGAAGCCCCCATCTCTCTCTCTGTATAGACCCAGATGAAGCCCCACATCTCTCTCTCTCTGTATAGACCCAGATGAAGCCCCCATCTCTCTCTCTCTGTATAGACCCAGATGAAGCTCCCATCTCTCTCTCTGTATAGACGCAGCTAGAGCCCCCATCTCTCTCTCTGTATACACCCAGATGAAGCCCCCATCTCTCTCTCTCTGTATAGACCCAGCTATAGCCCCCATCTCTCTCTCTGTATAGACGCAGATGAAGCCCCCATCTCTCTCTCTGTATAGACGCAGATGAAGCCCCCATCTCTCTCTCTGTAGAGACCCAGATGAAGCCCCTATCTCTCTCTATCTGTATAGACCCAGCTAGAGCCCCCATCTCTCTCTGTATAGACGCAGATGAAGCCCCCATCTCTCTCTCTGTATAGACGCAGATGAAGCCCCCATCTCTCTCTCTGTAGAGACCCAGATGAAGCCCCTATCTCTCTCTCTCTGTATAGACCCAGCTAGAGCCCCCATCTCTCTCTCTGTATAGACGCAGATGAAGCCCCCATCTCTCTCTCTGTATAGACCCAGCTAGAGTCCCAATCTCTCTCTCTCTGTATAGACGCAGATGAAGCCCCCATCTCTCTCTCTCTGTATAGACCCAGATGAAGCCCCATCTCTCTCTGTATAGACGCAGATGAAGCCCCCATCTCTCTCTCTCTGTATAGACCCATATGAAGCCCCCATCTCTCTCTCTGTATAGACCCAGCTAGAGCCCCCATCTCTCTCTCTGTATAGACGCAGATGAAGCCCCCATCTCTCTCTCTCTGTATAGACCCAGATGAAGCCCCCATCTCTCTCTCTCTGTATAGACCCAGATGAAGCCCCCATCTCTCTCTCTGTATAGACCCAGATGAAGCCCCCATCTCTCTCTCTCTGTATAGACCCAGATGAAGCCCCCATCTCTCTCTCTCTGTATAGACCCAGATGAAGCCCCCATCTCTCTCTCTGTATAGACCAAGATGAAGCCCCCATCTCTCTCTCTGTATAGATGCAGATGAAGCCCCCATCTCTCTCTCTCTGTATAGACGCAGATGAAGCCCCCATCTCTATCTCTCTGTATAGACCCAGATGAAGCCCCCATCTCTCTCTCTCTGTATAGACACAGATGAAGCCCCATCTCTTTCTCTGTGTATAGAAGCTGATGAAGCCCCCATCTCTCTCTCTGTATAGACCCAGATGAAGCCCCCATCTCTCTCTCTGTATAGACGCAGATGAAGCCCCCATCTCTCTCTCTCTGTATAGACCCAGATGAAGCCCCCATCTCTCTCTCTGTATAGACCCAGCTAGGAGCCCCCATCTCTCTCTCTGTATAGACCCAGATGAAGCCCCCATCTCTCTCTCTCTGTATAGACCCAGATGAAGCCCCCATCTCTCTCTGTATAGACGCAGATGAAGCCCCCATCTCTCTCTCTCTGTATAGACCCAGATGAAGCCCCCATCTCTCTCTCTGTATAGACCCAGCTAGAGCCCCCATCTCTCTCTCTCTGTATAGACCCAGCTAGAGCCCCCATCTCTCTCTCTCTGTATAGACCCAGATGAAGCCCCCATCTCTCTCTCTCTGTATAGACCCAGCTAGAGCCCCCATCTCTCTCTCTCTGTATAGACCCAGATGAAGCCCCCATCTCTCTCTCTCTGTATAGACCCAGCTAGAGCCCCCATCTCTCTATCTCTGTATAGACCCAGATGAAGCCCCCATCTCTCTCTCTCTGTATAGACCCAGATGAAGCCCCCATCTCTCTATCTCTGTATAGACCCAGATGAAGCCCCCATCTCTCTCTCTCTGTATAGACCCAGATGAAGCTCCCATCTCTCTCTCTGTATAGACCCAGCTAGAGCCCCCATTTCTCTCTCTGTATACACCCAGATGAAGCCCCCATCTCTCTCTCTCTGTATAGACCCAGCTATAGCCCCCATCTCTCTCTCTGTATAGACGCAGATGAAGCCCCCATCTCTCTCTCTGTATAGACGCAGATGAAGCCCCCATCTCTCTCTCTGTAGAGACCCAGATGAAGCCCCTATCTCTCTCTCTCTGTATAGACCCAGCTAGAGCCCCCATCTCTCTCTCTGTATAGACGCAGATGAAGCCCCCATCTCTCTCTCTGTATAGACGCAGATGAAGCCCCCATCTCTCTCTCTGTATAGACGCAGATGAAGCCCCCATCTCTCTCTCTGTAGAGACCCAGATGAAGCCCCTATCTCTCTCTCTGTATAGACCCAGCTAGAGCCCCCATCTCTTCTCTCTGTATAGACGCAGATGAAGCCCCCATCTCTCTCTCTGTATAGACCCAGCTAGAGTCCCCATCTCTCTCTCTCTGTATAGACGCAGATGAAGCCCCATCTCTCTCTCTCTGTATAGACCCAGATGAAGCCCCCATCTCTCTCTGTATAGACCCAGCTAGAGCCCCCATCTCTCTCTGTATAGACCCATATGAAGCCCCATTCTCTCTCTCTCTCTGTATAGACCCAGATGAAGCCCCCATCTCTCTCTCTGTATAGACCTAGCTAGAGCCCCCATCTCTCTCTCTCTCTGTATAGACCCAGAGGAAGCCCCCATCTCTCTCTGTATAGACACAGATGAAGCCCCCATCTCTCTCTCTGTATAGACCCAGATGAAGCCCCCATCTCTCTCTCTCTCTGTATAGACCCAGCTGGAGCCCCCATCTCTCTCTCGCTCTCTGTATAGACCCAGCTAGAGCCCCCATCTCTCTCTCTGTATAGACCCAGCTAGAGCCCCCATCTCGCTCTCTGTATAGACCCAGTTAGAGCCCCCATCTCTCTCTCTCTGTATAGACCCAGATGAAGCCCCCATCTCTCTCTCTGTATAGACCTAGCTAGAGCCCCCATCTCTCTCTCTCTCTGTATAGACCCAGAGGAAGCCCCCATCTCTCTCTGTATAGACCCAGCTGGAGCCCCCATCTCTCTCTCTGTATAGACCCAGCTGGAGCCCCCATCTCTCTCTCTCTCTGTATAGACCCAGCTGGAGCCCCCATCTCTCTCTCGCTCTCTGTATAGACCCAGCTAGAGCCCCCATCTCTCTCTCTGTATAGACCCAGCTAGAGCCCCCATCTCGCTCTCTGTATAGACCCAGTTAGAGCCCCCATCTCTCTCTCTCTCTGTATAGACCCATATGAAGCCGCCATCTCTCTCTCCGTATAGAGCCAGCTAGAGCCCCCATCTCTCTCTCTGTATAGACCCAGTTAGAGTCCCCATCTCTCTCTCTCTCTGTATAGACCCATATGAAGACCCCATCTCTCTCTCTGTATAGACCCAGATGAAGCCCCCATCTCTCTCTCTGTATAGACGCAGATGAAGCCCCATCTCTCTCTGTATAGACGCAGATGAAGCCCCCATCTCTCTCTCTGTATAGACCCAGCTGGAGCCCCCATCTCTCTCTCTGTATAGACGCAGATGAAGCCCCTATCTCTCTCTCTCTGTATAGACCAGGATGAAGCCCCCATCTCTCTCTCTCTGTATAGACCCAGATGAAGCCCCCATCTCTCTCTCTGTATAGAGCCAGATGAAGCCCCCATCTCTCTCTCTGTATAGAGCCAGATGAAGCCCCCATCTCTCCCTCTGTATAGACCCAGATGAAGCCCCTATCTCTCTCTCTGTATAGACGCAGATGAAGCCCCCATCTCTCTCTCTGAATAGACCCTGCTATAGCCCATATCTCTCTCTCTGTATAGACCCAGATGAAGCCCCATCTCTCTGTCTGTATAGACGCAGATGAAGCCCCCATCTCTCTCTCTGTGTATAGACGCAGATGAAGCCCCATCTCTCTCTCTCTGTATAGACCCAGATGAAGCCCCCATCTCTCTCTCTGTATAGACGCAGATGAAGCCCCATCTCTCTCTCTGTGTATAGACGCAGATGAAGCCCCCATCTCTCTCTCTCTGTATAGACCCAGATGAAGCCCCCATCTCTCTCTCTGTATAGACGCAGATGAAGACCCCATCTCTCTCTCTCTGTATAGACCCATATGAAGCCCCCATCTCTCTCTCAGTATAGACCCAGCTAGAGCCCCCATCTCTCTCTGTATAGACCCATATGAAGCCCCCATCTCTCTCTCTGTATAGACCCAGCTAGAGCCCCCATCTCTCTCTCTGTATAGACCCAGATGAAGCCCCCATCTCTCTCTGTATGTATAGACGCAGATGAAGCCCCCATCTCTCTCTCTCTGTATAAACCCAGCTAGAGCCCCCATCTCTCTCTCTGTATAGACCCAGATGAAGCCCCCATCTCTCTCTCTCTGTATAGACCCAGCTAGGGCCCCCATCTCTCTCTCTCTGTATAGACGCAGATGAAGCCCCCATCTCTCTCTCTGTATAGACCCTGCTATAGCCCATATCTCTCTCTCTGTATAGACCCAGATGAAGCCCCCATCTCTCTCTCTGTATAGACGCAGATGAAGCCCCCATCTCTCTCTCTGTGTATAGACGCAGATGAAGCCCCATCTCTTTCTCTGTGTATAGACGCAGATGAAGCCCCCATCTCTCTCTCTCTGTATAGACCCAGATGAAGCCCCCATCTCTCTCTCTGTATAGACGCAGATGAAGACCCCATCTCTCTCTCTCTGTATAGACCCATATGAAGCCCCCATCTCTCTCTGTATGTATAGACGCAGATGAAGCCCCCATCTCTCTCTCTCTGTATAAACCCAGCTAGAGCCCCCATCTCTCTCTCTGTATAGACCCAGATGAAGCCCCCATCTCTCTCTCTCTGTATAGACCCAGCTAGAGCCCCCATCTCTCTCTCTCTGTATAGACGCAGATGAAGCCCCCATCTCTCTCTCTGTATAGACCCTGCTATAGCCCATATCTCTCTCTCTGTATAGACCCAGATGAAGCCCCCATCTCTCTCTCTGTATAGACGCAGATGAAGCCCCCATCTCTCTCTCTGTGTATAGACGCAGATGAAGCCCCATCTCTTTCTCTGTGTATAGACGCAGATGAAGCCCCCATCTCTCTCTCTCTGTATAGACCCAGATGAAGCCCCCATCTCTCTCTCTGTATAGACGCAGATGAAGACCCCATCTCTCTCTCTCTGTATAGACCCATATGAAGCCCCCATCTCTCTCTGTATAGACCCAGCTAGAGCCCCCATCTCTCTCTCTGTATAGACCCATATGAAGCCCCCATCTCTCTCTCTGTATAGACCCAGCTAGAGCCCCCATCTCTCTCTCTGTATAGACCCAGATGAAGCCCCCATCTCTCTCTCTATGTATAGACGCAGATGAAGCCCCCATCTCTCTCTCTGTATAAACCCAGCTAGAGCACCCATCTCTCTCTCTGTATAGACCCAGATGAAGCCCCCATCTCTCTCTCTCTGTATAGACCCAGCTAGAGCCCCCATCTCTCTCTTTCTGTATAGACCCAGATGAAGCCCCCATCTCTCTCTCTGTATAGACGCAGATGAAGCCCCCATCTCTCTCTCTGTATAGACCCAGATGAAGCCTCCATCTCTCTCTCTTTGTATAGACCCATATGAAGCCCACATCTCTCTCTCTGTATAGACGCAGATGAAGCCCCCATCTCTCTCTCTCTGTATAGACCCAGATGAAGCCCCCATCTCTCTCTCTCTGTATAGACCCAGATGAAGCCCCCATCTCTCTCTCTCTGTATAGACCCAGATGAAGCCCCCATCTCTCTCTCTGTATAGACGCAGATGAAGCCCCCATCTCTCTCTCTGTATAGACCCTGCTATAGCCCCTATCTCTCTCTCTGTATAGACCCAGATGAAGCCCCCATCTCTCTCTCTCTGTATAGACCCAGCTAGAGCCCCCATCTCTCTCTCTGAATAGACCCAGCTAGAGCCCCCATCTCTCTCTCTCTGTATAGGCCCATATGAAGCCCCCATATCTCTCTCTGTATAGACCCAGCTGGAGCCCCCATCTCTCTCTCTCTGTATAGACCCAGCTAGAGCCCCCATCTCTCTCTCTGAATAGACCCAGTTAGAGCCCCCATCTCTCTCTCTCTCTGTATAGACCCAGATGAAGCCCCCATCTCTCTCTCTGTATAGACCCAGCTAGAGCCCCCATCTCTCTTTCTGTATAGACGCAGATGAAGCCCCCATCTCTCTCTCTGTATAGACCCAGATGAAGCCCCCATCTCTCTCTCTGTATAGACCCAGTTAGAGCCCCCATCTCTCTCTCTCTGTATAGACCCAGATGAAGCCCCCATCTCTCTCTGTATAGACCCAGATGAAGCCCCCATCTCTCTCTCTGTATAGACCCATATGAAGCCCCCATCTCTCTCTGTATAGACCCAGCTAGAGCCCCCATCTCTCTTTCTGTATAGACCCAGATGAAGCCCCCATCTCTCTCTCTGTATAGACCCAGTTAGAGCCCCCATCTCTCTCTCTCTCTCTGTATAGACCCAGATGAAGCCCCCATCTCTCTCTCTGTATAGACCCAGTTAGAGCCCCCATCTCTCTCTCTCTCTGTATAGATGCAGATGAAGCCCCCATCTCTCTCTCTGTATAGACCCAGATGAAGCCCCCATCTCTCTCTCTCTGTATAGACCCAGATGAAGCCCCCATCTCTCTCTGTATAGACCCAGCTAGAGCCCCCATCTCTCTCTGTATAGACCCATATGAAGCCCCCATCTCTCTATCTCTCTCTGTATAGACCCAGATGAAGCCCCCATCTCTCTCTCTGTATAGACCTAGCTAGAGCCCCCATCTCTCTCTCTCTGTATAGACCCAGAGGAAGCCCCCATCTCTCTCTGTATAGACACAGATGAAGCCCCCATCTCTCTCTCTGTATAGACCCAGATGAAGCCCCCATCTCTCTCTCTCTCTCTGTATAGACCCAGCTGGAGCCCCCATCTCTCTCTCGCTCTCTGTATAGACCCAGCTAGAGCCCCCATCTCTCTCTCTGTATAGACCCAGCTAGAGCCCCCATCTCGCTCTCTGTATAGACCCAGTTAGAGCCCCCATCTCTCTCTCTCTCTCTGTATAGACCCAGATGAAGCCCCCATCTCTCTCTCTGTATAGACCTAGCTAGAGCCCCCATCTCTCTCTCTCTCTCTGTATAGACCCAGAGGAAGCCCCCATCTCTCTCTGTATAGACCCAGCTGGAGCCCCCATCTCTCTCTCTGTATAGACCCAGCTGGAGCCCCCATCTCTCTCTGTATAGACCCAGCTGGAGCCCCCATCTCTCTCTCGCTCTCTGTATAGACCCAGCTAGAGCCCCCATCTCTCTCTCTGTATAGACCCAGCTAGAGCCCCCATCTCGCTCTCTGTATAGACCCAGTTAGAGCCCCCATCTCTCTCTCTCTCTGTATAGACCCATATGAAGCCGCCATCTCTCTCTCCGTATAGAGCCAGCTAGAGCCCCCATCTCTCTCTCTGTATAGACCCAGTTAGAGTCCCCATCTCTCTCTCTCTCTGTATAGACCCATATGAAGACCCCATCTCTCTCTCTGTATAGACCCAGATGAAGCCCCCATCTCTCTCTCTGTATAGACGCAGATGAAGCCCCATCTCTCTCTGTATAGACGCAGATGAAGCCCCCATCTCTCTCTGTCTGTATAGACCCATATGAAGCCCCCATCTCTCTCTCTGTATAGACCCAGCTGGAGCCCCCATCTCTCTCTTTGTATAGACGCAGATGAAGCCCCTATCTCTCTCTCTCTGTATAGACCAGGATGAAGCCCCCATCTCTCTCTCTCTGTATAGACCCAGATGAAGCCCCCATCTCTCTCTCTGTATAGACCCAGATGAAGCCCCCATCTCTCCCTCTGTATAGACCCAGATGAAGCCCCTATCTCTCTCTCTGTATAGACGCAGATGAAGCCCCCATCTCTCTCTCTGAATAGACCCTGCTATAGCCCATATCTCTCTCTCTGTATAGACCCAGATGAAGCCCCCATCTCTCTCTCTGTATAGACGCAGATGAAGCCCCCATCTCTCTCTCTGTGTATAGACGCAGATGAAGCCCCATCTCTCTCTCTCTGTATAGACCCAGATGAAGCCCCCATCTCTCTCTCTGTATAGACGCAGATGAAGCCCCATCTCTTTCTCTGTGTATAGACGCAGATGAAGCCCCCATCTCTCTCTCTCTGTATAGACCCAGATGAAGCCCCCATCTCTCTCTCTGTATAGACGCAGATGAAGACCCCATCTCTCTCTCTCTGTATAGACCCATATGAAGCCCCCATCTCTCTCTCAGTATAGACCCAGCTAGAGCCCCCATCTCTCTCTGTATAGACCCATATGAAGCCCCCATCTCTCTCTCTGTATAGACCCAGCTAGAGCCCCCATCTCTCTCTCTGTATAGACCCAGATGAAGCCCCCATCTCTCTCTGTATGTATAGACGCAGATGAAGCCCCCATCTCTCTCTCTCTGTATAAACCCAGCTAGAGCCCCCATCTCTCTCTCTGTATAGACCCAGATGAAGCCCCCATCTCTCTCTCTCTGTATAGACCCAGCTAGGGCCCCCATCTCTCTCTCTCTGTATAGACGCAGATGAAGCCCCCATCTCTCTCTCTGTATAGACCCTGCTATAGCCCATATCTCTCTCTCTGTATAGACCCAGATGAAGCCCCCATCTCTCTCTCTGTATAGACGCAGATGAAGCCCCCATCTCTCTCTCTGTGTATAGACGCAGATGAAGCCCCATCTCTTTCTCTGTGTATAGACGCAGATGAAGCCCCCATCTCTCTCTCTCTGTATAGACCCAGATGAAGCCCCCATCTCTCTCTCTGTATAGACGCAGATGAAGACCCCATCTCTCTCTCTCTGTATAGACCCATATGAAGCCCCCATCTCTCTCTGTATGTATAGACGCAGATGAAGCCCCCATCTCTCTCTCTCTGTATAAACCCAGCTAGAGCCCCCATCTCTCTCTCTGTATAGACCCAGATGAAGCCCCCATCTCTCTCTCTGTATAGACCCAGCTAGAGCCCCCATCTCTCTCTCTCTGTATAGACGCAGATGAAGCCCCCATCTCTCTCTCTGTATAGACCCTGCTATAGCCCATATCTCTCTCTCTGTATAGACCCAGATGAAGCCCCCATCTCTCTCTCTGTATAGACGCAGATGAAGCCCCCATCTCTCTCTCTGTGTATAGACGCAGATGAAGCCCCATCTCTTTCTCTGTGTATAGACGCAGATGAAGCCCCCATCTCTCTCTCTCTGTATAGACCCAGATGAAGCCCCCATCTCTCTCTCTGTATAGACGCAGATGAAGACCCCATCTCTCTCTCTCTGTATAGACCCATATGAAGCCCCCATCTCTCTCTGTATAGACCCAGCTAGAGCCCCCATCTCTCTCTCTGTATAGACCCATATGAAGCCCCCATCTCTCTCTCTGTATAGACCCAGCTAGAGCCCCCATCTCTCTCTCTGTATAGACCCAGATGAAGCCCCCATCTCTCTCTCTATGTATAGACGCAGATGAAGCCCCCATCTCTCTCTCTGTATAAACCCAGCTAGAGCACCCATCTCTCTCTCTGTATAGACCCAGATGAAGCCCCCATCTCTCTCTCTCTGTATAGACCCAGCTAGAGCCCCCATCTCTCTCTTTCTGTATAGACCCAGATTAAGCCCCCATCTCTCTCTCTGTATAGACGCAGATGAAGCCCCCATCTCTCTCTCTGTATAGACCCAGATGAAGCCTCCATCTCTCTCTCTTTGTATAGACCCATATGAAGCCCACATCTCTCTCTCTGTATAGACGCAGATGAAGCCCCCATCTCTCTCTCTCTGTATAGACCCAGATGAAGCCCCCATCTCTCTCTCTCTGTATAGACCCAGATGAAGCCCCCATCTCTCTCTCTCTGTATAGACCCAGATGAAGCCCCCATCTCTCTCTCTGTATAGACGCAGATGAAGCCCCCATCTCTCTCTCTGTATAGACCCTGCTATAGCCCCTATCTCTCTCTCTGTATAGACCCAGATGAAGCCCCCATCTCTCTCTCTCTGTATAGACCCAGCTAGAGCCCCCATCTCTCTCTCTGAATAGACCCAGCTAGAGCCCCCATCTCTCTCTCTCTGTATAGGCCCATATGAAGCCCCCATATCTCTCTCTGTATAGACCCAGCTGGAGCCCCCATCTCTCTCTCTCTGTATAGACCCAGCTAGAGCCCCCATCTCTCTCTCTGAATAGACCCAGTTAGAGCCCCCATCTCTCTCTCTCTCTGTATAGACCCAGATGAAGCCCCCATCTCTCTCTCTGTATAGACCCAGCTAGAGCCCCCATCTCTCTTTCTGTATAGACGCAGATGAAGCCCCCATCTCTCTCTCTGTATAGACCCAGATGAAGCCCCCATCTCTCTCTCTGTATAGACCCAGTTAGAGCCCCCATCTCTCTCTCTCTGTATAGACCCAGATGAAGCCCCCATCTCTCTCTGTATAGACCCAGATGAAGCCCCCATCTCTCTCTCTGTATAGACCCATATGAAGCCCCCATCTCTCTCTGTATAGACCCAGCTAGAGCCCCCATCTCTCTTTCTGTATAGACCCAGATGAAGCCCCCATCTCTCTCTCTGTATAGACCCAGTTAGAGCCCCCATCTCTCTCTCTCTCTGTATAGATGCAGATGAAGCCCCCATCTCTCTCTCTGTATAGACCCAGCTGGAGCCCCCATCTCTCTCTCTCTGTATAGACCCAGCTAGAGCCCCCATCTCTCTCTCTGAATAGACCCAGTTAGAGCCCCCATCTCTCTCTCTCTCTCTGTATAGACCCAGATGAAGCCCCCATCTCTCTCTCTGTATAGACCCAGCTAGAGCCCCCATCTCTCTTTCTGTATAGACGCAGATGAAGCCCCCATCTCTCTCTCTGTATAGACCCAGATGAAGCCCCCATCTCTCTCTCTGTATAGACCCAGTTAGAGCCCCCATCTCTCTCTCTCTGTATAGACCCAGATGAAGCCCCCATCTCTCTCTGTATAGACCCAGATGAAGCCCCCATCTCTCTCTCTGTATAGACCCATATGAAGCCCCCATCTCTCTCTGTATAGACCCAGCTAGAGCCCCCATCTCTCTTTCTGTATAGACCCAGATGAAGCCCCCATCTCTCTCTCTGTATAGACCCAGTTAGAGCCCCCATCTCTCTCTCTCTCTGTATAGACCCAGATGAAGCCCCCATCTCTCTCTCTGTATAGACCCAGTTAGAGCCCCCATCTCTCTCTCTCTCTGTATAGATGCAGATGAAGCCCCCATCTCTCTCTCTGTATAGACCCAGATGAAGCCCCCATCTCTCTCTCTGTATAGACGCAGATGAAGCCCCCATCTCTCTCTCTCTCTGTATAGACCCAGATGAAGCCCCTATCTCTCTCTCTCTGTATAGACGCAGATGAAGCCCCCATCTCTCTCACTCTGTATAGACCCAGAAGAAGCCCCCATATCTCTCTCTGTATAGACGCAGATGAAGCCCCCATCTCTCTCTCTCTGTATAGACCCAGATGAAGCCCCCATCTCTCTCTCTCTGTATAGACCCAGCTAGAGCCCCCATCTCTCTTTCTGTATAGACGCAGATGAAGCCCCCATCTCTCTCTCTGTATAGACCCAGATGAAGCCCCCATCTCTCTCTCTGTATAGACCCAGCTAGAGCCCCCATCTCTCTTTCAGTATAGACGCAGATGAAGCCCCCATCTCTCTCTCTGTATAGACGCAGATGAAGCCCCCATCTCTCTCTGTATAGACCCAGATGAAGCCCCCCTCTCTCTCTCTCTGTATAGACCGAGCTAGAGCCCCCATCTCTCTCTTTCTGTATAGACGCAGATGAAGCCCCCATCTCTCTCTCTCTGTATAGACCCAGATGAAGCCCCCATCTCTCTCTCTGTATAGACCCAGATGAAGCCCCCATCTCTCTCTCTCTGTATAGACCCAGATGAAGCCCCCATCTCTCTCTCTGTATAGACCCAGATGAAGCCCCCATCTCTCTCTCTGTATAGACCCAGATGAAGCCCCCATCTCTCTCTCTGTATAGACCCAGCTAGAGCCCCCATCTCTCTTTCTGTATAGACGCAGATGAAGCCCCCATCTCTCTCTCTGTATAGACCCAGATGAAGCCCCCATCTCTCTCTCTGTATAGACCCAGCTAGAGCCCCCATCTCTCTTTCAGTATAGACGCAGATGAAGCCCCCATCTCTCTCTCTGTATAGACGCAGATGAAGCCCCCATCTCTCTCTCTCTGTAGACCCAGATGAAGCCCCCATCTCTCTCTCTCTGTATAGACCCAGCTAGAGCCCCCATCTCTCTCTCTCTGTATAGACCGAGATGAAGCCCCCATCTCTCTCTCTGTATAGACCGAGATGAAGCCCCCATCTCTCTCTCTGTATAGACCCAGATGAAGTCCCCATCTCTCTCTCTGTATAGACCCAGCTAGAGCCCCCATCTCTCTCTGTATAGACCGAGATGAAGCCCCTATCTCTCTCTCTCTCTGTATAGACCCAGATGAAGCCCCCATCTCTCTCTCTGTATAGACCCAGATGAAGCCCCATCTCTCTCTCTCTGTATAGACCCAGATGAAGCCCCCATCTCTCTCTCTGTATAGACCCAGTTAGAGCCCCCATCTCTCTCTCTCTGTATAGACCCAGATGAAGCCCCCATCTCTCTCTCTCTGTATAGACGCAGATGAAGCCCCCATCTCTCTCTCTCTCTGTATAGACCCAGATGAAGCCCCCATCTCTCTCTCTCTCTGTATAGACCCAGATGAAGCCCCCATCTCTCTCTCTGTATAGACCCAGCTAGAGCCCCCATCTCTCTCTCTCTGTATAGACCCAGATGAAGCCCCCATCTCTCTCTCTCTGTATAGACGCAGATGAAGCCCCCATCTCTCTCTCTCTCTGTATAGACCCAGATGAAGCCCCCATCTCTCTCTCTGTATAGACCCAGTTAGAGCCCCCATCTCTCTCTCTCTGTATAGACCCAGATGAAGCCCCCATCTCTCTCTCTCTGTATAGACGCAGATGAAGCCCCCATCTCTCTCTCTCTCTGTATAGACCCAGATGAAGCCCCCATCTCTCTCTCTCTCTGTATAGACCCAGATGAAGCCCCCATCTCTCTCTCTCTGTATAGACCCAGTTAGAGCCCCCATCTCTCTCTCTCTGTATAGACCCAGATGAAGCCCCCATCTCTCTCTCGCTCTCTGTATAGACCCAGATGAAGCCCCCATCTCTCTCTCTGTATAGACCCAGTTAGAGCCCCCATCTCTCTCTCTGTATAGACCCAGATGAAGCCCCCATCTCTCTCTCTGTATAGACCCAGATGAAGCCCCCATCTCTCTCTCTCTGTATAGACCCAGATGAAGCCCCCATCTCTCTCTCTCTGTATAGACGCAGATGAAGCCCCCATCTCTCTGTATAGACCAGTGATCCCTAACCTCCGTCCTCAGGAACACTAACAGTCCCGGCTTTAGTTATATCCAGGCTTGAGCACAGATGGTTAACTCAAAAATAAGAGGTACTAATTGAGTCACCTAAGCTAAAGTATGGCTATCCTTAAAGCCTGCACTGTGTGTGCCCTGGGAGCCCTGTTATAGACCCAGCCGGAGCTCATCTCGCTGTCTCAGGGCGGCGGGGTACAAGGCCGGAGCCGGGGGGTCGGGTGCGGCCGCTGGCAGGGGCTCTCCTCACCTGTAGAGGACTCTGGCAGCTCCGTCCTCCTGTCCGCGCTGCACGTGCTTCCCGCACACGGTGATTGGCCGGCGGCTGCGATCCGCTTTCCTGGGTGTACCAAGATGGCGGAGGCTCTGTACCCTAGGAAAGGGGGGCTATGTCTGAGTCCTACAGCCGGGTAACTTGAGTGTACAAAGATGGCCGCCCAGCCAATCAGGAGCCGCAGCCTGAGCGGCGTCTGTGAAGGATGGAGGAAACAATAATAGTGTAGTGTGTGGCCCTCAGAGTTCCTGCCCGGGTCCCCTTCCGGTAAGTGTGTGCTCCTATATACCTGGCTTACACCCTATATACACCCTTATAGCCATCTATTACACCCTATATATACCCCCATAGCCATCTATTACACCCTATATATACCCTTATAGCCATCTATTACACTCTATACCCTTATAGCCATCTATTACACCCTATATATACCCCCATAGCCATCTATTACACCCTATATATACCCTTATAGCCATCTATTACACTCTATACCCTAATAGCCATCTATTACACCCTATATATACCCTTATAGCCATCTATTACACCCTATATATACCCCCATAGCCATCTATTACACTCTATACCCTTATAGCCATCTATTACACCCTATATATACCCCCATAGCCATCTATTACACCCTATATATACCCTTATAGCCATCTATTACACCCTATATATACCCCCATAGCCATCTATTACACCCTATATATACCCTTATAGCCATCTATTACACCCTATATATACCCCCATAGCCATCTATTACACCCTATATATACCCCCATAGCCATCTATTACACCCTATATATACCCCCATAGCCATCTATTACACTCTATACCCTTATAGCCATCTATTACACCCTATATATACCCCCATAGCCATCTATTACACCCTATATATACCCTTATAGCCATCTATTACACCCTATATATACCCCCATAGCCATCTATTACACCCTATATATACCCCCATAGCCATCTATTACACCCTATATATACCCCCATAGCCATCTATTACACTCTATACCCTTATAGCCATCTATTACACCCTATATATACCCCCATAGCCATCTATTACACCCTATATATACCCCCATAGCCATCTATTACACCCTATATATACCCTTATAGCCATCTATTACACTCTATACCCTAATAGCCATCTATTACACCCTATATATACCCTTATAGCCATCTATTACACTCTATACCCTTATAGCCATCTATTACACCCTATATATACCCCCATAGCTATCTATTACACCCTATATATACCCTTATAGCCATCTATTACACTCTATCTATACACTTATAGCCATCTATTACACCCTATATATACCCCCATAGCCATCTATTACACCCTATATATACCCTTATAGCCATCTATTACACCCTATATATACCCTTATAGCCATCTATTACACTCTATACCCTTATAGCCATCTATTACACCCTATATATACCCCCATAGCCATCTATTACACCCTATATATACCCTTATAGCCATCTATTACACCCTATATATACCCCCATAGCCATCTATTACACTCTATACCCTTATAGCCATCTATTACACCCTATATATACCCCCATAGCCATCTATTACACCCTATATATACCCCCATAGCCATCTATTACACCCTATATATACCCTTATAGCCATCTATTACACTCTATACCCTAATAGCCATCTATTACACCCTATATATACCCTTATAGCCATCTATTACGCTCTATACCCTTATAGCCATCTATTACACCCTATATATACCCCCATAGCTATCTATTACACCCTATATATACCCTTATAGCCATCTATTACACTCTATCTATACACTTATAGCCATCTATTACACCCTATATATACCCTTATAGCCATCTATTACACCCTATATATACCCTTATAGACATCTATTACACCCTATCTATACCCCCATAGCCATCTATTACACCCTATATATACCCTTATAGCCATCTATTACACCCTATATACACCCTTATAGCCATCTATTACACCTTATATATACCCTTATAGCCATCTATTACACTCTATACCCTTATAGCCATCTATTACACCCTATATATACCCCCATAGCCATCTATTACACCCTATATATACCCTTATAGCCGTCTATTACACCCTATATATAAACCCTTATAGCCATCTATTACACCCTATATATAAACCCTTATAGCCATCTATTACACCCTATATATAAACCCTTATAGCCATCTATTACACCCTATATATACCCTTATAGCCATCTATTACACCCTATATATACCCTTATAGCCATCTATTACACTCTATATATACACCCTTATAGCCATCTATTACACCCTATATATACCCTTATCGCCATCTATTACACCCTATCTATACCCCCATAGCCATCTATTACACTCTATATATACCCTTATAGCCATCTATTACACTCTATACCCTTATAGCCATCTATTACACCCTATATATACACCCTTATAGCCATCTATTACACCCTATATATACCCTTATCGCCATCTATTACACCCTATCTATACCCCCATAGCCATCTATTACACCCTATATATACCCTTATAGCCATCTATTACACTCTATACCCTTATAGCCATCTATTACACCCTATATATGTACCCTTATAGCCATCTATTACACCCTATCTATACCCTTATAGCCATCTATTACACCCTATCTATACCCTTATAGCCATCTATTACACCCTATATATACCCCCATAGCCATCTATTACACCCTATATATGTACCCTTATAGCCATCTATTACACCCTATATATACCCTTATAGCCATCTATTACACTCTATACCCTTATAGCCATCTATTACACCCTATATATACCCCCATAGCCATCTATTACACCCTATATATACCCTTATAGCCATCTATTACACTCTATACCCTTATAGCCATCTATTACACCCTATCTATACCTTTATAGCCATCTATTACACCCTATATATAAACCCTTATAGCCATCTATTACACCCTATATATAAACCCTTATAGCCATCTATTACACCCTATATATACCCCCATAGCCATCTATTACACCCTATCTATACCCCCATAGCCATCTATTACACCCTATATATACCCTTATAGCCATCTATTACACTCTATACCCTTATAGCCATCTATTACACCCTATCTATACCCTTATAGCCATCTATTACACCCTATATATACCCCCATAGCCATCTATTACACCCTATATATACCCCCATAGCCATCTATTACACCCTATATATACCCTTATAGCCATCTATTACACTCTATACCCTTATAGCCATCTATTACACCCTATATATACCCTTATAGCCATCTATTACACCCTATATATACCCTTATAGCCATCTATTACACCCTATATATAAACCCTTATAGCCATCTATTACACCCTATATATATACCCTTATAGCCATCTATTACACCCTATATATAAACCCTTATAGCCATCTATTACACCCTATATATATACCCTTATAGCCATCTATTACACCCTATATATAAACCCTTATAGCCATCTATTACACCCTATATATAAACCCTTATAGCCATCTATTACACCCTATGTATAAACCCTTATAGCCATCTATTACACCCAATACACACCCTTATAGCCATCTATTACACCCTATTTATACCCTTATAGCCATCTATTACACCCTATATATACCCTTGTAGCCATCTATTACACACTACACACACCCTTATAGCAATGTATTACACCCTATCTATACCCTTATAGCCATCTATTACACTCTATATATACCCTTATAGCCATCTATTACACCCTATGTATAAACCCTTATAGCCATCTATTACACCCTATACACACCCTTATAGCCATCTATTACACCCAATACACACCCTTATAGCCATCTATTACACCCTATTTATACCCTTATAGCCATCTATTACACCCTATATATACCCTTGTAGCCATCTATTACACCCTATACACACCCTTATAGCCATGTATTACACCCTATCTATACCCTTATAGCCATCTATTACACTCTATATATACCCTTATAGCCTTCTATTACACCCTATATATACTCTTATAGCCATCTATTACACTCTATATATACCCTTATAGCCATCTATTACACCGTATATATAAACCCTTATAGCCATCTATTACACCCTATGTATAAACCCTTACAGCCATCTATTACACCCTATGTATAAACCCTTATAGTCATCTATTACACACTATGTATAAACCCTTATAGCCATGTATTACACCCTATACACACCCTTATAGCCATCTATTACACCCTATACACACCCTTATAGCCATCTATTACACCCTATTTATACCCTTATAGCCATCTATTACACCCTATATATACCCTTGTAGCCATCTATTACACTCTATATATACCCTTATAGCCTTCTATTACACCCTATATATACCCTTATAGCCATCTATTGCACTCTATATATACCGTTATAGCCATCTATTACACTCTTTTTATATATATATATATATATATACCCTTATAGCCATCTATTACACCCTATGTATAAACCCTTATAGCCATCTATTACACCCTATATATACCCTTATAACCATCTATTACACCCTATCTATATATACCCTTATAGCCATCTATTACACCCTATATATACCCTTATAGCCATCTATTATACTCTATATATACCCTTATAGCCATCTATTACACCCTATATATACCATTATAGCCATCTATTACACGCTATATATACCCTTATAGCCATCTATTACACCCTATATATACCCCCATAGCCATCTATTACACCCTATATATAAACCCTTATAGCCATCTATTACATCCTATATATACCCCCATAGCCATTTATTACACCCTATATATATATACCCTTATAGCCATCTATTACACCCTATGTATAAACCCTTATAGCCATCTATTACACCCTATACACACCCTTATAGCCATCTATTACACCCAATACACACCCTTATAGCCATCTATTACACCCTATATATACCCTTATAGCCATCTATTACACCCTATATATACCCTTATAGCCATCTATTACACTCTATATATACCCTTATAGCCATCTATTACACCCTATATATACCCTTATAGCCATCTATTACACTCTATATATACCCTTATAGCCATCTATTACACCCTATATATATACCCTTATAGCCATCTATTACACTATATATATATATATATATACCCTTATAGCCATCTATTACACTATATATATATATATACCCCCATAGCCATCTATTACACCATATATACACCCTTATAGCATCTATTACACCCTATCTATACCCTTATAGCCACCTATTACACCCTATGTATAAACCCTTATAGCCATCTATTACACCCTATACACACCCTTATAGCCGTCTATTATACCCTATACACACCCTTATAGCCATCTATTACACCCTATATATAAACCCTTATAGCCATCTATTACACCCTATATATAAACCCTTATAGCCATCTATTACACTATATATATATATATATATATATATACACACCCTTATAGCCATCTATTACACCCCATATATAAACCCTTATAGCCATCTATTACACCCTGTACACACCCTTATAGCCATCTATTACACCCTATATATAAACCCTTATAGCCATCTATTACACTATATATATATATATATATACACACACCCTTATAGCCATCTATTACACTCTATATTTCTACTTCAGGGTCCATAGGGGTCCACAGGGTGACCTTGGGGTATAGCTGGATCCTGGATCCTCGGGCACCACGGAGTTAAAGCTTTTAGCTGCTCCCAGGATGCACTTGGGTCCAACCTCCCCTATACCCCGCCCCCGAGCCACAGGCACCTCAGTTTTAGATGGTGCCCGGCCGGAGTCGGGTCACCCTGCGGGGTGGGCTGCAGGAGCAGCCCCCTAAAGCTTTTAATTTTTTATTGAACTTAGTTAAATTTATTTATTTTTTACTATTAGTTTTTTCACTAGAGCAGCAGCGCTGGGCTGTCTGTACAGACGCCCACGCTGCCGCTCCTTCTCCCTGCTGGCGCCGCGACGCCAGCACTGAACTGGGGATCGCGGCGGGGGAAGCCAGAGTCTGTACTAGCCGGACTCTGGCTTCCCCCGGGACTGCTGCCGGAAGACGCCGGGGAGATCAGGTAAGCCGCGCACCGCTGATTAGCGGCGGTGCGCGGGTTCCTTGTAAATGCAGTCCCATGCCCCCGGTCTAGGGGACAGACCGGGGGCGCTAGCGGTGGCGGCGGGCCCCCCCTCCAGCGGAGGCATACCCCGCCAGACCACTAGACCACCAGGGTTAATATCGCGGCAAGCGGGATGCCGGCAACCCGGGGGTTAATATGCTAGCCAGGGGAGGAAGCCTTCCCTGTCTAGCGGCTCCTCCCCTCAGCTCAGCGCGCCTTTCAGCTCGGAGTCTGGCGTCGCTGAGCTGCAGATACTCGGCCACTCCTCCTCTGAGGTCTCCAGCGGCCATTTTCTCTGTGGCAGCGTGGATACTCTCAGGGAGCACGCGGACCGGTCCCCCTGTGTACCTCTCCCCTGCAGAAGGACAGTGTACACAGCACTATAGCCCTCCCAGACACTGAATCTGGGAGGTTGATTGTAGTGGAAAGGTGCAGTGAGTATATCTTCCTGCATGGTATGTGACTTTTGCTAGTGCTGCCTGTCTGTGTCTTTTTTCTACTTACTGTCAGCCTGTACCTATCCCTTTCCTTCTCCTACAAGCCCTACAGGTGTGCGGGGGAAGGGTGTTTCTACTGACCTCACCTATATAGATCACGTATTTGTGAGGTCCGTCACATACAGTTGTGTGCTACACAGTACCATATTGTGGGCTGTTGTTCAGCACACTGGTGAGTGCGCACGTTTTCTTCCTAAGTCATGTCTGAGGAGGAGATTGAGCACTCCGGGGCTCCAGCATTGTTCTCCTGCAGGCGCTGTTCTGCAGGAGTGGATAGGGAGGATTTGTCACAGGACGGCCTGTGCGGACGGTGCCAGGCGGTCCCTGGTACGTCTAAACCTCCCATTTCGCAGGAGCCACCATGGGCGATGTTTTCCCAGGTGCTGGTGTCCATCGCGGACCGTCTGTCGGTCCCGACTGCCGCCCCTACTAGGGCGTTGCTCCAGCCTGCCATCCCCCATTCCCCGGGTGTCCCACAATTATTGCAGACTCCCCCGGGGTCTCAGCCTGTTGGTCCCTATGCGGGGTTGCCAATGTATATTCAGTCCACCCCTGTGGCACAGCCGGCTGTGGTGCCGTTTCAGGCTCCTGTGACAGCTCCTCCACCCTGGGTGGATGCGCTTTCCCACACTGTCCAAGATTTGGCGGCAGCATCTTCGGCTTTTCAGTCGATGTTGCGCAGTGACGTGCCCTCCAGGGCGTCTAAACGCTCAGTCATGGCACAGGCTGCGCATCTTTCGGATTCTGAGGGGTTCTCGGATGATGGTGAGGTACAGGATGACTCAGCCTCAGATGCCTCAGTCCAGGAGGTAGACACTAAGTCTTCCATCAATGTGCGGGCTCTGGTTAAGGCGGTGCGGGCTATTCTTCTGATTGAGGATGAGGCACCCGCTCCCAAGTCAAGGTATCCTAGTTTTAAAAAAGCTAAGGTTACTTCTACAGCGTTCCCCTTGTCTGATCAGTTGACTGATCACATGGCGGTGGCCTGGCAGACGCCCAGTAAGCGTTTCCTGCCACAGAAACGCTTGGCGTCCAATTATCCATTCCCGGAAGCGCATTGTAAGAAATGGGAAACTCCGCCTGCAGTCGATTCCCATGTAACACGCCTCATCAGGAGTGCTACTTTGCCATTGCCGTCTATATCCTCGCTGAAGGATCCTACGGACAGGAAGGTGGAGACTTGTCTAAAGTCTATTTATTCTCTCTCAGGGGCTGTAGCCCGGCCGTCCATGGCCATCTCCTGGGTGGCCAAGGCCATTGAGGGGTGGGCCAACGCCTTGGAGGACACGTTTACGGATGAATCTCCGGACGTCCAGGGGGCGTTGTTAGGACAGATGAGAGATGCCGCCTCCTACATTGGAGAAGCATCTTTGGATGCTAGCCTGTTGACCTCTAGGGTTTCGGCGGCAGCAGTGTCTGCTCGTAGATCCTTGTGGTTGCGGTCTTGGAGAGCAGACGCGGATTCAAAGAAAGGCTTGGAGGCCTTACCTTTTAATGGGGAATTACTATTTGGTCCGGACCTGGACAAAATAGTAGATACCCTGGCAAAATCCAAGTCAGCCTTCCTCCCTTCAGCTACTACACCTGCTAAGGTCCGGAGCTCGGCGTTTCGTTCCTTTCGGGTTCAGGGCAAGGCAAAGGGTCAGTCCTTCCCGAGGCAGTCCGCACCCAAGACCGCCACAAAGCCAAAGAAGCAAGCCTGGAGTGCTAGGCGCCCTTCTTCCAAGCCAGAAGATAAGCCTTCTGCGTGATGGGACGGGCCTCCCTCTGGGGGACCCCAGAGTGGGAGGCCGACTTCTTCAATTCGCCCAGTGCTGGCACAATACCACCACGGATGCCTGGGTGCGAGAAGTGGTCTCCCAGGGGTACGCCCTGTCTTTTCGGCACAGGCCGCCTTGCCAGTTTTTTTGCACAAGTCCTTCTCAGGACAAAACCAAGGCCTTGCAGGTTCAGGAAGCCATAGAGGCCTTGCTGACGGCGGGGGTCATTATACCCGTACCACAGTCTCAACGTGGGATGGGGTATTACTCTACGCTGTTTCTGGTGCAGAAACCCAATGGCTCTCATCGCCCCATCCTCAATTTGAAGTCCCTGAACAGGTTTCTCAGGGTTCCCAAATTCAGGATGGAAACTTTGCGTTCCATCATACTGGCGATGGAACCGGGGGATTATATGGTCTCCCTGGATATCCAGGACGCCTACCTCCATGTGCCTATAGCAACATCGCACCAAAGGTTTCTGCGGTTTGCTATTCTCCACAACCACTACCAATTCAGGGCTCTACCCTTTGGTCTCTCCACGGCACCAAGGGTATTTACC
>JAUIMM010002225.1:0-10000 GCA_031769625.1 Taudactylus pleione
CTGGGCACCTTCCTCTCTATTCCCATGATACAGATATCTGGGCACCTTCCTCTCTATACCCATGTTACAGATAACTGGGCACATTCCTCTCTATACCCATATTACAGATAACTGGGTACCTTCCTCTCTATACCCATGTTACAGATAACTGGGTACCTTCGTCTCTATACACATGTTACAGATAACTGGGCACCTTCCTCTCTATCCCCATGTTACAGATAACTTGGCACCTTCCTCTCTATTCCCATGTTACAGATAACTGGGCACCTTCCTCTCTATACCCATGTTACAGATAACGGGCACCTTCCTCTCTATACCCATGTTACAGAAAACTGGGCACCTTCCTCTCTATACCCATGTTACAGATAACTGGGCACCTTCCTCTCTATACCCATGTTACAGATAACTGGGCACATTCCTCTCTATATCCATGTTACAGATAACTGGGCACCTTCCTCTCTATACCCATGTTACAGATAACTGGGCACCATCCTCTCTATCTCCATGTTACAGATAACTGGGCACCTTCCTCTCTATACCCATGTTACAGATAACTGGGCACCTTATACATCTACAGCTACCAATATAACCACCCAAATAACATGTTATACATACATGGGAAATATACATGTACAGCTACCAATATAACCACCCCTATAATATGTTATACATACTTGGGAAATATACATCTACAGCTACCAATATAACCACCTCTATAACATGTTATACATACAAAGGAAATATACATCTACAGTTACCATTATAACCACCCCTATAACATGTTATACATACATGGGAAATATACATCTACAGCTACCAATATAACCACCCCTATAACATATTATACATACATTTTAAATATACATCTACAGCTACCAATATAACTACTGCTATAACATGTTATACATTCATGGGTTATATACATATACAGCTACCAATATAACCACCCCTATATCATGTTATACATACATGGGGAATATACATATACAGCTACCAATATAACCACCCCAATAACATGTTATACATACATGGGAAATATACATCTACAGCTACCAATATAACCACCTCTATAACATGTGATACATACATAGGAAATATACATCTACAGCTACCAATATAACCACCTCTATAACATGATATACATACATAGGAAATATACATCTACAGCTACCAATATAACCACCTCTATAACATGTGATACATACATGTGAATATACATCTACATCTACAGCTACCAATATAAACACCCCAATAACATGTTATACATACATGGGAAATATACATCTACAGCTACCAATATAACCACCTCTATAACATGATATACATACATAGGAAATATACATCTTCATCTACAGCTACCAATATAACCACCCCTATAACATGTTATACATACATGGGAAATATATATCTACAGCTACCAATATAACCACCCCTATAACATGTTATAAATACATAGGAATACACATCTACATCTACAGCTACCAATATAACCTCCCCAATAACATGTTATACATACATGGGAAATATACATCTACAGCTACCAATATAACCACCTCTATAACATGTGATACATACATGTGAAATATACATCTACAGCTACCAATATAACCACCTCTATAGCATGTTATACATACATGGGAAATATACATCTACAGCTACCAATATAACCACCCCTATAACATGTTATTCATACTTTGTAAATATACATCTACAGCTACCAATATAAACACCCCAATAACATGTTATACATACAAGGGAAATATACATCTTCATCTACAGCTACCAATATAACCACCTCTATAACATGTTATACATACATGGGAAATATACATCTACAGCTACCAATATAACCACCTCTATAACATGTTATACGTACATGGGAATTATACAGATACCAACATAACCACTCCTATAACATGTTATACAAACATGGGAAATATACATATACATCTACCAATATAATCACCCCTATAACATGTTATACATACATGGGAAATATACATCTACAGCTACCAATATAATCACACCTAAAACATGTTATACATACATGGGAAATATACATCTACAGCTACCAATATAACCACCTCTATAACATGTTATACATACATGGGAAATATACATCTACAGCTACCAATATAACCACCCCTATAACATTTTATACATACATGGGAAAAATACATCTACAGCTACCAATATAACCACCCGAATAACATGTTATACATACATAGGAAATATACATCTACAGCTACCAATATAACCACCGCAATAACATGTTATACATAAATGGGAAATATACATCTACAGCTACCTATATAACCACCTCTAAAACATGTTATACATACATGGGAAATATACATCTACAGCTACGAATATAACCACCCCTATAACATGTTATACATACATGGTAAATATACATCTACAGCTACCAATATAACCACCCCTATAACATGTTATACATACATGGGATAAATACATAAACAGCTACCAATATAACCACTCCTATAACATGTTATACATACATGGGATATATACATATACAGCTACCAATATAACCATCCCTATAATAGTTTATACATACATGGGAAATATACATCTACAGCTACCAATATAACCACCCCTATAACATTTTATACATACATGGGAAATATACATCTACAGCTACCAATATAACCACCCCTATAACATTTTATACATACATGGTAAATATATATCTGCAGCTACCAATATAACCACCCCTATAACATGTTATACATACATGGGACATATACATCTACAGCTACCAATATAACCACCCCTATAACATGTTATACATACATGGGAAATATACAGCTACCAATATAACCATCCCTATAACATGTTATACATACATGGACAATATACATCTACAGATACCAGTATAACCACCCATATAACATGTTATACATACATGGGAAATATACATATACATCTACAGCTACCAACATAACCACCCCTATAACATGTTATACATATATGGGAAATATACATATACTTCTACCAATATAACCGGCCCTATAACATGTTATACATACATGGGAAATATGCATCTACAGCTACCAATATAACCTCCCCAATAACATGTTATACATACATGGGAAATATACATCTACAGCTACCAATATAACCACCTCTATAACATGTGATACATACATGTGAAATATACATCTACAGCTACCAATATAACCACCTCTATAGCATGTTATACATACATGGGAATTATACATATACATCTACAGCTACCAACATAACCACCACTATAACATGTTATACATACATGGGAAATATACATCTACAGCTACCAATATAACCACCCCTATAACATGTTATTCATACTTTGGAAATATACATCTACAGCTACCAATATAAACACCCCAATAACATGTTATACATACAAGGGAAATATACATCTACAGCTACCAATATAACCACCTCTATAACATGATATACATACATAGGAAATATACATCTTCATCTACAGCTACCAATATAACCACCCCTATAACATGTTATACATACATGGGAAATATACATCTACAGCTACCAATATAACCACCTCTATAACATGTTATACATACATGGGAAATATACATCTACATCCACAAATATAACCACCCCTATAACATGTTATACGTACATGGGAATTATACAGATACCAACATAACCACTCCTATAACATGTTATACAAACATGGGAAATATACATATACATCTACCAATATAATCACCCCTATAACATGTTATTCATAGATGGGAAATATACATATACAGCTACCAATATAACCACTCCTATAACATGTTATACATACTTGGGAAATATACATATACATCTACCAATATAACCACTCCTATAATATGTTATACATACATAGGAAATATACATCTACAGCTACCAATATAATCACACCTAAAACATGTTATACATACATGGGAAATATACATCTACAGCTACCAATATAACCACCTCTATAACATTTTATACATACATGGGAAAAATACATCTACAGCTACCAATATAACCACCCGAATAACATGTTATACATACATAGGAAATATACATCTACAGCTACCAATATAACCACCGCAATAACATGTTATACATAAATGGGAAATATACATCTACAGCTACCTATATAACCACCTCTAAAACATGTTATACATACATGGGAAATATACATCTACAGCTACGAATATAACCACCCCTATAACATGTTATACATACATGGTAAATATACATCTACAGCTACCAATATAACCACTCCTATAACATGTTATACATACATGGGATAAATACATAAACAGCTACCAATATAACCACTCCTATAACATGTTATACATACATGGGATATATACATATACAGCTACCAATATAACCATCCCTATAATAGTTTATACATACATGGGAAATATACATCTACAGCTACCAATATAACCACCCCTATAACATTTTATACATACATGGGAAATATACATCTACAGCTACCAATATAACCACCCCTATAACATTTTATACATACATGGTAAATATATATCTGCAGCTACCAATATAACCACCTCTAAAACATGTTATACATACATGGGAAATATACATCTACAGCTACGAATATAACCACCCCTATAACATGTTATACATACATGGTAAATATACATCTACAGCTACCAATATAACCACTCCTATAACATGTTATACATACATGGGATAAATACATAAACAGCTACCAATATAACCACCCCTATAACAGATTATACATACATGGGAAATATACATCTACAGTTACCAATATAACCACCCCTTTAACATTTTATACATACATGGGAAATATACATCTACAGCTACCAATATAACCACCCCAATAACATGTTATACATACATGGGATATATACATATACAGCTACCAATATAACCATCCCTATAATAGTTTATACATACATGGGAAATATACATCTACAGCTACCAATATAACCACCCCTTTAACATTTTATACATACATGGGAAATATACATCTACAGCTACCAATATAACCACTCCTATAACATGTTATACATACATGGGATATATACATATACAGCTACCAATATAACCATCCCTATAATAGTTTATACATACATGGGAAATATACATCTACAGCTACCAATATAACCACCCCTTTAACATTTTATACATACATGGGAAATATACATCTACAGCTACCAATATAACCACCCCTATAACATTTTATACATACATGGTAAATATATATCTGCAGCTACCAATATAACCACCCCTATAACATGTTATACATACATGGGACATATACATCTACAGCTACCAATATAACCACCCCTATAACATGTTATACATACATGGGAAATATACAGCTACCAATATAACCATCCCTATAACATGTTATACATACATGGACAATATACATCTACAGATACCAGTATAACCACCCATATAACATGTTATACATACATGGGAAATATACATATACATCTACAGCTACCAACATAACCACCCCTATAACATGTTATACATATATGGGAAATATACATATACTTCTACCAATATAACCGGCCCTATAACATGTTATACATACATGGGAAATATACATCTACAGCTACCAATATAACCTCCGCTATATCATGTTATACATACATGGGGAATATACATCTATAGCCACCAATATAACCACCCCTATAACATGTTATACGTACATGGGAAATATACAGATTCCAACATAACCACTCCTATAACATGTTATACAAACATGGGAAATATACATCTACAGCTACCAATATAACCACCCCTATAACATGTTATACATACATGGGAAATATACATATACAGCAACCAATATAACCTCCCCAATAAGATGTTATACATACATAGGAAATATACATCTACAGCTACCAATATAACCACCCCAATAACATGTTATACATACCTGGGAAATATACATCTACAGCTACCAATACAACCACCCCTATAACATTTTATACATACATGGGAAATATACATCTACAGCTACCAATATAACCACCCCAGTAACATGTTATACATACATAGGAAATATACATCTACAGCTACCAATATAACCACCCCAATAACATGTTATACATACATGGGAAATATACATCTGCAGCTACCAATATAACCACCTCTATAACATGTTATACATACATAGGAGATATACAACTACAGCTTCCAATATAACCACCCCTATAACATGTTATACATACATGGGGAATATACATATACATCTACATCTACCAATATAACCACCCCTATAACATGTTATCCATACATACTAAATATACATCTACAGCTTCCAATATAACCACCCCTATAACATGTTATACATACATAGGAAATATACAACTACAGCTTCCAATATAACCACCCCTATAACATGTTATACATACACGGGAACTATACATATACAGCTACCAACATAACCACCGCAATAACATGTTATACATACATAGGAAATATACAGCTACCAATATAACCACCCCTATAACATGTTATACATACATGGGAAATTTACATATACATCTACAGCTACCAATATAACAACCCCTATAAAATGTTATACGTACATGGGGAATATACATATAGATCTACAGCTACCAATATAACCACCCCTATAACATGTTATACGTACATGGGAAATATTCATATACATCTACCAATATAACCACCCCTATGACATGTTATACATACATAGCAAATATACATCTACAGCTTCCAATATAACCACCCTTATAACATGTTATACATACATACGAAATATACATCTACAGCTTCCAATATAACCACCCCTATAACATGTTATACATACATGGGAAATATACATATACAGCTACCAATATAACCACCCCTATAACATGTTATACATACATAAGAAATATACATTTACAGCTACCAGTATAACCACCCCTATAACATGTTATACATACATTGGAAATATACATCTACATCTACCAATATAACCACCTCTATAACATGTTATAACATGTTATACATACATAGGATATATACATTTACAGCTACCAATATTACTACCTCTATAACATGTTATACATACATGGGAAATATACATATACATCTACCAATATAACCACCCCTATAACATGTTATACATACATAGGAAATATACATATACATCTACCAATATAACCACTCCTATAATATGTTATACATACATAGGAAATATACATCTACAGCTACCAATATAACCACCCCTATAACATGTTATACATACATGGGAAATATACATATACATCTACCAATGTAACCACCCCTATAACATGTTATACATACATAGGAAATATACATCTACAGCTACCATTATAATCACACCTATAACATGTTATACATACATAGGAAATATACATCTACAGCTACCAATATAACCACCTCTATAACATGTTATACATACATGGGAAATATACATCTACAGCTACCAATATAACCACCGCAATAACATGTTATACATACATGGGAAATATACATCTACAGCTAGCAATATAACCACCCCAATAACATGTTATACATACATAGGAAATATACATCTACAGCTACCAATATAACCACCCTTATAACATGTTATTCATACATGGGAATTATACATATACATCTACAGCTACCAACATAACCACCACTATAACATGTTATACATGGTAAGCAGTCGGGAAGCCGGTGTACGTAATCCCGATGGCCGGCTTCCAGACTGCTTTATCCCAGCGAGGGTTAAATGACAGGCGTCTAAATCTAGACACCTGTCATTTTACCGACGCGGGAGACCGGCGCCCGGCATCCAGATCCAGGTGATACCGGGCACCGCTGGGGGGAGGGTTAGGTTTAGGGCTCCCAGGGGGACTTAGGGTTAGGCAACCCCCTTGGAGGTTAGGGTTGGGCTAGTGGGAGAGAGGGTTAGGGTTTGGCACCCCCGGGGTGACTTAGGGTTAGGCACCCCCCCGGGAACTTAGGTTTAGGCGGCAGGGAGGTGGGGACTTAGGTTTAGGCACTCAGAAGGGGGGTTAGGGTTAGGCACCCTAAATGAGGGTTAGGGGGTTAGAAATAGGTTAGTGAATACTTACCATCGATGATCGGGATTTCCTCCTCTGCCGGCCTCCTGGCGTCGGGATTCCAACCGCCAGGCAGGGGTCTGGCGGTAAATCATACCGATTCCATTATACATACATGGGAAATATACATCTACAGCTACCAATATAACCACTCCTTCTCTGGGAACCAGACACACCAGAATTTGCAGGTCCGAGGCGAGATCCAAGTCCGGCTCGGGTTTTCCCGCCTGACTCGATCTTAAAATGAGGCAAAACATCATCATCCCGCTATGTCGGATTTTCGCGGGTTTTGGATTGTATAAAAGTCCCTCCCCCACGTGAACGGCGCCATTTGCTTGCTGAGTCCCGGGATGTCAGGGCAGTGCTTCATCCAAGAGAGTCTGTTGTGTCTTTCCAGGGTCTGCTATGTACATCTCTGCTATGTCCATCCAGAGGCCGTGGCTACTCTGTACATCCAGGGGCTGCTGTGTCTATCCAAGGGTTGTTGTGTCCATCTAGGGCAGGGGCTGCTGTGTCCATTTAGGGGCAGGGGCTGCAAAGGGATATTCGTAAAAAATATTGACAGTTAGTAGAAATGCAGTGTATTCATAAAAAATATTGTCAAACTATAAGTGGAAAACTCAGTGTATTTGTAAAAAATATTGTCACTTTTAGTGGAAACGCAGTCTATTCATAAAAAATATTGTCACACTGTTAGTGGAAAATGCAGTGTATTCGTAAAAAATATTGAAACTTAGTGGAAACGCAGTCTATTCATAAAAAATATTGTCACACTGTAAGTGGAAAACGCAGTGTATTTGTAAAAAATATTGTCACTTTTAATGGAAACGCAGTCTATTCATAAAAAATATTGTCACACTGTAAGTGGAAAATGCAGTGTATTCGTAAAAATATTGAAACTTAGTGGAAACGCAGTCTATTCATAAAAAATATTGTCACACTGTAAGATAAAAATGCAGTGTATTCGTAAAAAATATAGTCACACTGTAAGTGGAAAACGCAGTGTATTCGTAAAAAATATTGTTACACTGTAAGTGGAAACGCAGTTTATTCGTAAAAAATATTGTCATACTGTAAGTGGAGAACGCAGTGCATTCATAAAAAATATTGTCACACTGTAATTGGAAAATGCAGTGTATTCGTAAAAAATATTGAAACTTAGTGGAAATGCAGTCTATTCATAAAAAATATTGTCACACTATAAGTGGAAAATGCAGTGTATTCGTAAAAAATATTGTCATACTGTAAGTGGAGAACGCAGTGTATTCGTAAAAAATATTGTCACACTGTAAGTGGAAACTTCACAATTTTACAATTTAATAACACAAAGTTAGCAATAAAAAAATGCAACTTTTCACTTCTTTCCTCAATCATGAATAAATTATTAGTCAACACTCCGACTACAAGACCACAACAAAGTGCTAAATAACGTGCATAATATATTAAACATAATGACATCACAAACACCTCAGCTGAGATTCACATAAACATATTTTCAAAAGGTTAAAATAGAGGATATGGTTTAAAAAATTAATAAAGCAGCTAAAACTGTGTTCTCTGATTATAGAGTCCCTACTCCCTACCCATGGCCCCTCTATCTGAATTTCAACGAGTCAGAGGGGCAACTCCATGCAACTGTATTCCAGAGTGCAGCTGCTCCTCCTGTAGCCCATGTCAGAAGATATGTAGGGGGTGTGGTGATATGGACTAAAATGGAGCTCACATCCACTAAAGTGGACAATGAATCCCCAATCTAACAGGGAGCGCAGCTGTAATTTATACACAACACAGGATGGGATGACGATATAGGCTTGGGTGTTGGTATAATCTGGGGTGATGATATAGGCTGGGGTAACAATATAAACTAGGGTTATAGGCTGTGGTGACGCCTGGGCATAAGACCAGAAAAGCCA
>JAUIMM010002225.1:15000-175000 GCA_031769625.1 Taudactylus pleione
TTTCAGACTCTTCTTCCCTGTCTATGGCTGACTACCTTTCAGACTCTTCTTCCCTGTCTCTGGCTGACTATCTTTCAGACTCTTCTTCCCTGTCTCTGGCTGACTACCCTTCCCTGTCTCTGGCTGACTACCTC
Source organism: Taudactylus pleione (assembly GCA_031769625.1). NCBI lineage: Eukaryota > Metazoa > Chordata > Amphibia > Anura > Myobatrachidae > Taudactylus > Taudactylus pleione. The sequence goes on from JAUIMM010002225.1 coordinate 15,135, forward strand.
TCTGACTCATCTTCCCTGTCTCTGGCTGACTACCTTTCTGACTCTTCTTCCTTGTCTCTGGCTGACTACCTCTCTGACTCTTCTTCCCTGTCTCTGGCTGACTACCTCTCTGACTCATCTTCCCTGTCTCTGACTGACTACCTTTCTGACTCTTCTTCCCTGTCTCTGGCTGACTACCTTTCTGACTCATCTTCCCTGTCTCTGACTGACTACCTTTCTGACTCTTCTTCCTTGTCTATGGCTGACTACCTTTCATACTCTTCTTCCCTGTCTCTGACTGACTACCTCTCTGACTTTTCTTCCTTGTCTATGGCTGACTACCTTTCTGACTCTTCTTCCCTGTCTCTGGCTGACTACCTCTCTGACTCTTCTTCCCTGTCTCTGGCTGACTACCTCTCTGACTCATCTTCCCTGTCTCTGACTGATTACCTTTCTGACTCTTCTTCCTTGTCTATGGCTGACTACCTTTCATACTCTTCTTCCCTGTCTCTGACTGACTACCTCTCTGACTTATCTTCCCTGTCTATGGCTGACTACATTTCTGACTCATCTTCCCTGTGTCTGGTGGACTACCTTTTTGACTCTTCTTCCTTGTCTCTGGCTGACTACCTCTCTGACTCATCCTCCCTGTCTCTGGCTGACTACCTTTCTGACTCTTTTTTTAAAATTGATTATTATTTAATAATTTTAAAGAGGACAAACAAAATAATAAAACACAATAAATGCGGTAGACAAGTAAAAGAAGTTTGACATTGACAGTGTCATATGGCATAATATTATGTTGAAGGACATAAATGAGCAATCAGGATATACATAAAATCCCCAACAAAAAATTAGAATATAACAAGTACACGAAGGCACCTTCTGGATACTTCTGGCATGAACCCTAAAAGGGGACACAGAAAAAAAACACAATATAACAAAAGAAATATCAGAATATATACTGTAACTAACCCCATCCACCAAAATAACAAAATAAAACCATACACCCAAAACAAATCTCCCCATAATCCCACAACCTGATGAAACCAATGCGATATGGTCTAGTTGGATCCTGGCCACGTTTTAGGGGGGTTAGAGTCCCGGTCGGACCTCCCATTGGTGTACGCTGGGGAGCCTGTTCTGAGCCTTCCACTGTATGGATTTGGATGAAAATTTCTCAGAGTGGTAACATTGGAATTCAGAAGTCATACCTGGGGGGTTGAGGTCCCGGGCCGGACCTTCCATTGGTGTATACTGGGCAAAACTTTGACCCAGGGAGCCTGTTTTGAACCTTCCACTGGATGGATTCAGATTGTGTACATTGAACAATCAGAAAGCAAAGGTGTCACTATCTCAGTCATGCTAAAAAACATTCTGTATTTTGGAATATTCCGTATTTCAGAAATATTTGGATACAGGAGACTCAAACTGTATAATCTATATAACATTAGTCCAGCCAAGCCTCTGCCTCTTGTAAAAATAAAAACAAAGGAATAGTCCCATCCCAGCCTACCCAAAAACAAACAGAAAAACAAGTAAAATAGTTGAGTGACACATCTTGGAGCCTCATCACATCCATTAGGAATAAAGAACGGAACGTTTGACAAAGCACAGTAAACCCAACACTCCCGGACACAGAGTAGTTGACAAATTCCACAGCCATACGAAAGGATAAATCCAAAACATAATCTTTCATAGAAGGTAGGAGGACAGCAGGAGCAGAAGGCATAGGCACATCCATTTCAACCCCTTCAACCAAGGAGCATAACATAGGCATAGGCACATCCATCTCAACCCCTTCAACCAAGGAGCATAACAGACAATAACAGGGAATCATGCTATCTGCAGGCCTTCAAAATTGCTGAGAATCTTCTGGATGAATACTTTAATTTCCTGAAGGATATGATGCAAAGAACTATCCATTCTTGATGTATGAAGCCATGGATTGATCAATTAAAAGATATAAATGTGAAATTTAAATCCAGGAAAAGTCCAGGAGAGAAAATATCAGGAGATCCAAAGCCGCAGGGAGATTGGATCAATGACCGTAGAGAGGCACTGTGACAATATGGGGGCTGCAAAATAAACACCATCAAAATCACACCAACATGTACTGCAGAGGAGGCAGGCTTACAGGAGGCATCAGGCAGAAACTACCAGCGTTGAGCCAGACAAGCCAGCCAGTCATCCATTCTGCACACCGGCAAGCATCAGCACTGCAAGGATATCCAGAAAGTGGCCAGGGAGGTGGCCAGACATTCCAGATACCAAAACCAACAAGCTGGAGCCACGGGGAAGCCAACAGCAGGAGCTGGCAGCAGGACCTTAGCAGAAGTAGCCGAGGGTAAATATAAATCCAGCAGGTAATCACCACTCCACTACATTGCGGCAGGAGCCGGGACAGAACCACCACTTCAGGATATAGAGGAGGCCCGGCCTCAAGGATATTCGAGAAAAATGTAGGGATGTACCCAATGTAAAGTCTCCCACAACAGGGCCGGATTAAGGCTTGTGGGGGCCCTGGGGCAACTAATTTGTGGGTGCCCTCACCAAGCCACACGGAGCCTACCTCCCCTCCTCCACACGTAGCCTACCCCCACCCTCCCTGATTACTTACCTTCTGGCTCTGTGTTGTGAATACAGCAGCACAGTCACCGCTGCTGCATAGAGTGCAGAGCGGCTCCTGAAGCTCTGGGCTCTATTCACCAATGCTGACTGTGCTGTTGCATTCAGAACACAGATCAGCGGCAGCTCAGCCCCCATCTGGGAACAGGGTCCACATACACATAAACACATACATACACATACAGTATATACACAAAACACATATATACACATACAGTATATACACAAAACACATATATACACATACAGTATATACACAAAACACATATATACACAACATATACACACATAAACACATACATACACAAACACATACATACAAATATATACACAAAAATACATATACACAACACATAAACATATACATTCACATAAACACACACATACATACACATACATAAACAATAAAACAATACACATACTTATGCAGCTGCTGCTCCCTTGGTTAGGCTCCGCCCCCTCATGCTGCAATACAGTGATTCGCGGGTCATATGGGGCGGGGCTTACTGTATTGGCTCCGCCCCCACTTCGACCACAGCCTGCCCCACGATAGCACTGCTGCAGCAGAGGAAGTTGCTCTGTCAGCGTGAGCTAGTGGTGGGGGCCCTCTGTGTGTGGGGGCACCCGGGATGACCGCCCCTGTCGCCCCCCCCCCCCTTAATGGGGCCCTGTCCCACAAAGCTCCAAGCAGGCAGGAGAGATTACCTTACAATAGGAGGCACAGCCAAACACAGGATCTTTATCAGGCTTTCAACTGAGAGCTGAGAAGGTGCTGCCTTCTTCTACCTGCTCCAGGTCACACCTCTCTGACACTTCTTCCCTGTCTCTGGCTGACTTCTTCAACTTTTTCCCCTCTGCTGACTAAAGGAACCCATACATCTACCACCCTGATCGCCCGCACTGCCGACTCTCGATGATCGACGATCCGGGTCAGGGAAATTCAACATGTAAAAAATCCCTGACTCAGCCTTTCCTACCAGGGGCCATATTCAATTTGAGGCGAAAAGTCCGACTTCGGACTTTCGCCATCATCGCCATTTTTTGCAGGGATAAAGTATCGGGTGCGTGTCCGCTTATCCCCGTATTCAATTAGGATCCGGCAAAAATGGGACCCGGCGGAAAGGTAAGCATGGTATAGTCCTGTCAGTTTTGGGGGAAATAATGCTGTCACCCCCCAAAAGATGTGCTGACATGGGGGATCACTACGGGAACCCCCGATTTGGCCTGCTGAAGGTAAATCGGATTTTTAAAAAACCGCGGCAGGTGCATAAATGCGCCTGTGAAGAAGTGATGAAGAATAATACTTAGCTATTTTTGGGGGATAAAATAACTAGTCCCATCAAATTTGGGGTATATGATAATGGATACAAGCATATTTTTAAGTCCCTAAAGTTATTTTTTAAGATTCTTCAAAAATGCACCTGCCGCTACCAGCCGCATTCTAGAAAACACCTGCCACATACATGGGAACCCCCCCCCCCCGAATCAATTTTGCTAGTTTAAAACTTTGTTTCCCAATATATTTTTTTTGCCCCCAAAATTAAAATAAATGTTTTGGGGTGTCCTGAGGATTTTATTACATATTTTTGACACAGATTACTTTTAGGGGACATTAAAAAGGCTGCAGGCTATATTTTTTTATACTGCACCCCAAAACCCCAATTCTGCACTTTTTTCGCCATGTATTACATGGAGAAAACTTATAACCATTTTTCTACAAAGACTTTTAGCACCGGCGAAAAGTCTTTGAAATTGAATATGGGGATAATTGAAACTGGCGAAAATGACGTCATCGGCGATAAATCAGTTGCAGATGTATTGACCCCTTAACTCTCTGGAGCTTCCTCCCTAGTAATGCTGAGCACTTCTTCAGCTATTCTTCCCTGGCTGACTACCACTCTGACTCTTCTTCCCTGTCTCTGGCTGACTCCGTATCCAGCTCTTTTTGATGTCTCTGGCTGACTTCCTCTCTGACACGTCTTCCCTGTATCAGGCTGACTACCTCTCTGTCTGACTCCCTATCCAGCACTTACTCATGTCTCTGGCTGACTTCTCTCTGACACTTATTCCCTGTCTCTGGCTGACTCACTATCCAACACTTGCTCATGTCTCTGGCTGACTTCCTCTCTGTCTGACTCCCTATCCAGCACTTACTCATGTCTCTGGTTGACTTTCTCTCTGTCTGACTCCCTATTCAGCACTTACTCATTTCTCTGGCTGACCTCCTTAAGTCTGACTCCCTATCCAGCACTTACTCTTGTCTCTGGCTGACTTCCTCTCTGTCTGACTCCATATCCAGCACTTACTCTTGTCTCTGGCTGACTTCCTCTCTGTCTGACTCCCTGTGCAGCACTTACTCATGTCTGACTTCCTCTCTGACACTGCTTCCCTGTCTCTGGTTGACTCCCTATCCTGCACTCATGTCTCTGACTGACTTCCTCTTTGACTCTTCTTCCATGTCTCTGGCTGACTCCCTATCCAGCTCTTACTCATGTCACTGGATGTCTCCCTCTCTGTCTGACTCCATATCAGGCACTTACTCATGTCTTTGACTGTCTTCCTTTCTGGCTGTCTCTGGTTGACTACTTCTCTGATTATTTTTACTGTATCTGACTGAGTAACTCTCTGGCTCTACCCCCTTTTCCCTGGCTATCTACCTGGCTATATACCTCTCTGCCTTTTATCTCTGTCTCTGAATGACTCTCTTTCTCTGGCATTTTATTGCCTCTGGCTGAATCCCTATCTAACTATTAGGGGTGTGCACCGGCCACTTTTCGTGTTTTGCGTTTTGGTTTTGGATCTGGATCTTTCTTCGTGTTTTGGATCTGGATTGGTTTTGCCAAAACCACCCTTCCGTGTTTTGGGTTCTGGGTTTTGTGTTTTGGATCTGTATTTTTTTGAAAAAAAGCATAAAAACAGCTAAAATCACAGAATTTGTAGGTTTTTCTGCTCCTATGCTATTATTAACCTCAATAACCTTAATTTCCAGTCTATTCTGAACACCTCACACCTCACAATAGTGTTTTTATATCCAAAAGGTTGCACCGAGGTAGCTTGATGACTTTGCTAAGAGATACGAGTGGGCGGCACAAACACGTGGCCCATCTAGGAGTGACACTGCAGTGGCAGACCAGTTGGCAGTTTGAAAAACTAGGCCCCAAACAGTACATAATGCAAAGAAAAAAAAGAGGTGCAAGATGGAATTGTCCTTGGATATGTTGTATATCGGGCCACCCAAAGCGTCTTCTGCACGCCCCTGTCGCTTTTCAGAAAATTCTGCACCACCAATTTTATTGTGCGAGCAAAACATGGGACGTGCTGGAATTTGCCCATATGTAATGCCCGCACAATATTGGTGGTGTTGTCAGATATCACAAATCCCCAGGAGAGTCTAAGTGGGGTAAGCCACTGGGCGATGATTTCCCTCAGATTCTCTAAGAGGTTGTCGGCGGTGTGCCTCTTACTGAAACCGGTGATACACAGGGTAGCCTGCCTTGGAACGAGCTGGCGTTTCTGAGATGCTGCTACTGGTGATGCTGCTGTTGTTGCTGCGTAAGGTGATACATCTACCCAGTGGGCTGTCACAGTCATATAGTTCTTAGTCTGTCCTGTTCCACTTGTCCACATGTCCTTGGTTAAGTGGACATTGGGTACAATCGCATTTTTCAGGACACTGAGGACACTTTTTCTGACGTTTCTGTACAGTCTCGGTATCGCCTGTCTAGTGAAGTGGAATCTAGAGGGGATTTGGAACCGGGGACACACTACCTCCATCAATTGTCTAAATCCCACTGCACTAATGGCGGATGCCGGATGCACGTCTAACACCAACATAACAGTCAAGGCCTCAGTTATACGATTTGCTTCAGGATGACTGCTGTTGTACTTCATCCTCCTCGCTAAGGACTGTTGGAGGGTCAATTGTTTAGTAAAAGTAGTGGTGTTCCTACTTTCTCTCTGGGATGATGAACGACTCCCAGCAGCAACAGCAGCAGCGGCAGCAGTAGGCGTAGCAATGCAGGATCCTCCAGAGGAATCCCGGATAGGAGATTCAGTCATGCCAGTGACATGGCCTGCAGGACTACTTCCGATCCTGACTAAGAAGGAAATTGACGAGGAGGGAGTTGACGGTGTGGTTTGCAGGTGCTTGGATACAACAGGACAACGGGATTTAGGTGTCCCTGGACTGCTTACGGTCTTAGCCAAAGTTTCTGAACTTGACAGTAACTTTTTATGAATGCGCTGCAGGTGCCGTATAAGGGAGGATGTTCCTAGGTGGTTAACATCCCTACCCCAACTTATTTCACCTTTACATATGGTACATATGGCAAGACAGTTGTTGTCCGGACTTGGATAGAAATATTGCCAGACCAAAGAGGTGGAATGTTTGGTCTTCTGCCCAGGCATGACCGTGATGGGCTTTTTCATCCCACAGACAACAACTGTCTCCCCCGGAACCTGATTTAAACAAACCACATTACCATCAGAATCCTCCTCGCCAACTTCCTCCTCAGCACCAGCTACACCAGTATCCTCATCCTGTTGTACTTCAACAGTGACATCTTCAATTTGCATATCAGCAAGTGGACTGTGGGTGCTCCTTTCAGCACTTGCAGGGGGCATGCAAATGATGGAAAGAGCCACCTCTTCCCGTCCACTGCTGGGAAGGTCAGGCATCGCAACCGCCACCACACTTGGACTCTCCTTGTGGATTTGTGATATCTTCTTAGAACGCACAGTTCTTCGCTGTGCTTTTGCCAGATTAACTCGTATGATTTTTTTAGCGGGAGGAGGGCTTCCATCATCATGTGAAGCTGAACCACTAGTCATGAACATAGGGAAAGACCTTAGCCATTCCTAGCCACTCCGTGTCGTAAATGGCATATTGGCAAGTTTACGTTTCTCCTCAGATGATTTAAATGTTTTTTTTAAGGTCATTTTCCTGAACTTTGTCATTTGGGATTGTATATGCCCTCTACTATGACATTGGGCATCGGCATTGGCAGACGACGTTGATGGCATGTTATCGTCTTTGTCATGACTAGTGGCAGCAGCTTCAGCACTAGGAGGAAGTGGTTCTTGATCTTTCCCTATTTTATTTTTATCGGAGAATGTTTGGTCCTCCATTTATGTTGTATTGATATATACGTGCGGCTAAGGCGCACACAAACACAGAAAATATTTTTTTATTTTTGTTGGAGACTAGTGCACTTTGTGGGTTACACCACCCTTTAAGAAATGAGCCAGCCGGCTCTTTACTTATGGGACACAGGCGCATGCTTGGCGCTGCTCCTTTGTTGATGCACGTGCAGCTACAGCCCACACAATTCACAAAGACAGAAAAAAAAGAAGAATTTTTTATTTTTTGTGGAGCGCACTTTGAGTTACACCACCCTTTAACACACAGATGCACGCTTGGCGCTGCTGCTTTGAGGATGCACGTACAGTGCAGACAATTCACAAACACAGAAGAAAATGTTTTATTTTTGTTGGAGTGCACTTTGGGGGTTACACCACCCTTTAACAGACAGACGCATGCTTGTCGCTGCTGCTTTGAGGATGCACGTACAGTGCAGACAATTCACAAACACAGAAGAAAATGTTTTATTTTTGTTGGAGTGCACTTTGGGGGTTACATCACCCTTTAACAGACAGACGCACGCTTGTCGCTGCTGCTTTGAGGATGCAGGTGCGGCTACTGCGCATACATTTCACACACAAACACAGAAAAAAAGATTATTTTATTTTTGTTGGAGCTCACTTTGGGGGTTACACCACACTTTAACAGACAGACGCACACTTGTCGCTGCTGCTTTGAGGATGGAGGTGCGGCTACAGCCCACACAATTCACAAAGACAGAAAAAAAAAAGGAGAATTTTTTATTTTTTGTGGAGCGCACTTTGAGGGTTACACCACCCTTTAACAGACAAGCCAGCTGGCCCTTTACTTATGACACAGGCGCACGCTTGGCACTGCTCCTTTGTTGATGCACGTGCAGCCACAGTGCACACAATTCACAAACACAGAAAATATATTTTTATTTTTTTTGGAGTGCTCTTTGTGGGCTACAGCACCCTTTAACGGTCAAGCCAGCTGGCCCTTTACTTATGACACAGGTGCACACTTGGCGCTACTTTGTTGATGCACGTGCGGCTAATGCGCACACAATTCACAAACACAAAAAAATATATATTTTTATTTTTTTTGGAGTGCACTTTGGGGGTTACAGCACCCTTTAATGGACAAGCCAGCCGGCCCTTTACTTATGGGACACAGTCGCACGCTTGGCGCTGCTCCTTTGTTGATGCACGTGCAGCCACAGTGCACACAATTCACAAACACAGAAAATATTTTTTTATTTTGTTTGGAGTGCACTTTGGGGGTTACAGCACCCTTTAATGGTCAAGCCAGCCGGCCCTTTACTTATGACACAGGCGCACGCTTGGCGCTACTTTGTTGATGTACATGCGGCTACTGCGCACACACAATTCACAAACACAGAAAAAATATTTAGTTTTTTGCACTTGGGGGAGCACCCCTGATAGACAGAGCACCCCCTGGACAACACTACAGCACCCCTTTAGGACTGGGACACTGCACAGGACTTTGGAGTGGACACAGCCCCTATGGACAACTGACTGCACAACACAGTCCAGCCAGCCCCTATGGACTTTGGAGGAGTGGACACAGCCCCTATGGACAACAGCAGCACAACACAGCCAGCCCCTATGGACTTTGGAGGAGTGGACACAGCCCCTATGGACAACAGCAGCATAGCACAACACAGCCAGCCCCTATGGACTTTGGAGGACTGGACACAGCCCCTATGGACAACAGCAGCGCAGCGCAGCACAGCACAGCACAACAGTACACTGCACTACACTACACAGCCCAGCCAGCCCTAACTCCCACCCTCCCTCTTCACTGTCCACAGCCGAGTGAGAAAATGGCGCCAACGCGGGTCCCTTATATAGAAGCCAAAACCTGCGAAACCCGGAAGGCGGGATGATGGCGTTTTGCCTCGATTTCAGATCTGAGTCAGGTGGTAAAAGTCGAGCCTGACTCGGATCGGCCTCGGATCGGGGGGGCTCGGGGGGGTTCGGATTTCAGAAATCCGAACCTGCTCACCCCTACTAACTATTCCACCCTGTTGGTGACTTGATTACTTCTTCCGTTCTTCCTCCTCTGTCTGACTAATTTCTTGGTTCTTACTCCCTGGTTATAACAGACTACCTCCTTGGTTATTATTCCCTGTCTCTGGCTGACTAAGGCGGGGTACACACCTGAATGATATCAGCCAAATCGGAACAACAAATCGGGCATATCGTGCAGTGTGTATGCCCGATTTGCGCGGTCGCATGCGATATTGTGTGGTTGGTCGTGCACAGTCACACGATATCGTACATATTAATGAAGGACAGAACAGTGATTGTTCCGTCATTTATTAAACTTTTAAGTGTGTACTGGCATTCATGCGATGTCCAGGGTGAAGACAAATCGTCCTGAACATCGGCACAATTGCTGGTCATTTAGGTGTGTACCCATCCTAACTCTCTGAATCTTCTTCCCTGTCTCTGGCTGGCTACCTCTCTGAATCTTCCTTGTCTCTAGTTGACTTCATCTCTGGGTACACACTTGTCCAATTCTCAACCAATCCAACCTTCAAGCTACCAGTTGTTTTGACATTGGTAGAATGTGCACATTCACACAACCTCTGATTTCATCCAATTCCGGTCGTCTGGTCTTGTAAAAAGATTTTTAAACCTGCTGAAAAATCAGTAGACCAGATTGGCAATCACCCGACCAATATTGAAGTGTGTAATCTTCTGCAACTGGTTTATCCAATTCTTCTACAAATTCATGATTCATAATAAGAGTGGCAGACGGTCTGCCAAAGATTAGAAGAGTGTTTACGGTGACACAATAATTTCAGCAGAGGCAGATTGGAGATCTGCAGCAAAATTGGGCAGGTATGTATGCGTAGTTTGGGGGTTGTATCTGCATTCAGGTCTCCAGTAGGAATGTGCCAACAGTCTGGTCAGTAGTTGAATCCAAAGCGTTACTCATGCCTCTAGCTGACTCCATCATCAGCTCTTAGTAATGACTCTAGCTGAGTACTTCTGTTGCTCTTTCATTTAAAACTGCCTGTATCTTTTCCACTTCACCTACAGGAACCTGAGGTGAGAGAGTCTAGAACTTGGAGGCAGGCTTAGGGAATGCAGCTACTGTACACCACTCACCAAGCAAACAAGAGTGAATATAATCAGGGCTGGACTAGTAAGGTTACATTAGGGATGTGCAGTCAGGGTAGACCCTCCCCTGTCATACTCCCCTGTCAGACTGCAGTGTTTTGACTATAAAAATGATTTGAATAATATAAAGAAGATATTTGTAATTGTATAAATATCTTCTTTGTATTATTCTGATTGTTTCTATAGGCAAAACTTACCAAAGTTTCAGCACTCCCTGGAAATACAGGGAGAGATGAGGCAGAAAGAGCTCAGCCTCACCTCATAGCTCAGACACTGCCTGGAGCTGGGGGCTGGGCCACGAAGCAGCCACTAAAATACAGAGAGAAAAAGCTAATAGAGGCATGCCTCATTGTTAGGGGGTGTGCTCTGAGCTCTGATGGACACCTCTTAGATCAAGTGACTAGTCCAGGAAGTACTCAGGCACTGAGGCTCAGCAGCAGCACTGAGGAGGGAAGGAAATTGGAGTATGTAGACAGAGGAAATACACAGAGGAGAAAAAAGTGAGGAGGGTCCGCTGCTAGGGGGAGATCTGTGTGTATGTGGGGGAGATCTTCTGTGCTAGGGGAGATCTTCTGTGCTAGTGAGAGATATGTGTGAGGGGAACCTGTGCAATGGGGAAACTGTGTGTATGTATGGGGGAGATCTTCTGTGCTAGGGGAGATCTGTGCTACTGAGAGATATGTGTGGGGGGAACCTGTGTAATGGGGAAACTGTGTGCGGGGGGAGGATCTGTGTGTATGTATGGGGGAGATCTTCTGTGCTAGGGGAGATCTTCTGTGCTAGTGAGAGATATGTGTGGGGGGAACCTGTGTAATGGGGAAACTGTGTGTATGTATGGGGGAGATCTTCTGTGCTAGGGGAGATCTTCTGTGCTAGTGAGAGATATGTGTGGGGGGAACCTGTGTAATGGGGAAACTGTGTGTATGTATGGGGGAGATCTTCTGTGCTAGGGGAGATCTTCTGTGCTAGTGAGAGATATGTGTGGGGGGAACCTGTGTAATGGGGAAACTGAGTGTGGGGGGATCTATGTAACTGGGGAGATCTGTGCAAGTGGGGCGGGTTTATACATGTGTGTGTAAATCTGTCTACTAGCCGGTGCATCCCCATCCATTGACCTCACTACATATCCCTGGGGTACATTATACAAAAATATCTTTTTATGTTCAGGCGTCTTAACTTTTTGACCTCTATCATCATCGCTTTAAATAATGACCATTTACTAACATTACCTGAAGTTACAATTTGCACTTAAACTGTAGCAGAAAAGAAAGAGCTAAATGTTTATTGGTTTATACAGTTTGAGTGTGAACGTGGACTTTAAAGCAATTTAGGGCCTGATTCAGAGCCAGACGCAATTAGCGCTCGCTCGTCCAGAGAATATGGGTGGCTATTCAAATGAACCGTTCGCTGTTTGCGGTCTGTTCACGCCTCTAGGTCTGAACGAGCGAACAAAACTTGCGGTAGTTTTTTGGAAAACTACGCCCCCTGGCCGCTCGGATTATACGTCATGTCCGCTATTTATTAGATTAATCGAGTACATCGAACAGCGTATGAGCTGCTCGCTATTCTTGTGGTTGGTTTTTGCTACCACAATCTTGCGAGCAGTTCTGACTATAAAATAACGCAGTGACGTGGTCAATGACTCTGCTGTATTAATTATGCACACCCATAAAACACCCGTTTTGACCTTTAAGCACGCCTGCGTTCGGATCTCCACTCCCCGGTTTCAAGTACCTTCCCTTGTTACCACCCACATACGCCTCCTCAAATTAGCAGGCATTCGCTATTTAGCGAACAAACGATTTTCGGCCACACTGACTGGTTCGCGCATGCGTATTACGATCCGTACGCATGCGCAGTTGGGCAAACATCGCTCGGAGCGAACGAGCGACCGCTTACGAGCGGCTCTGAATCAGGCCCTCTGTCCTTGCACCCCAACTATAAGAATACAATGTGGTCATTTACATTACCGCATAATTATCACCTTACAGCCGCATTATAATAAGCCCTTTAGTAATTTATGTATGAGACTGACAGTTACTGTCACTATTAAATCCTCCACCCCAAGTGGCCAAACACTGCACGTACTGTAGTTACAGTATAACACAGCCAATGCCTTAGATATCTATATTCATTTCATTTTACTTAAGTTTTGTGTTTAGATTTTATTACATGTCCAATGCCACTGACATTATTTTGCAAGTGGGATGATGGAGAGAAATTCAGCAGGTATTCTAGTTGTGTAAAAAGAAAGACACCCTTTTCCGCTATTCAGTTGAAGTACAGTAGGGCTAAATGTAGAATATTGCAATGATCCCTATCTGATTTTTATTTACCCACCATCGTGTACACCGGAGTTTCTCAGCCATCTCATTGACAGGGGTATTTATCACAGTAATCGTCTCAGATGAGGATGGGATGTGAAAAATGTGGCCAAATTCGCATTGTTACCCCTCCGCTGCCCTCCGTTACCCACCTCCCAGATCTCCCTCCTGAAAATAAATCAAATAAAACTTACCTACAGCAGGATCGGTGATCGGTGTCTCCTTCTGTACGACCTGATCGGGTTCCGGACTACAGATAGACAGTAAAAAGGTCGACAATGTCTAGATAGACACCAGATGTTAGGTCGACTGGGACAAAAGGTCGACGGGGACAAAAGGTCAGCACACTAAATATCAACATGTAAGAAGGTCGACAGGCACAAATGGTCAACATGGTCAAAATGTCGATACAAAACTGGTCGACACTTGAATTTTTTTTTTTTTAGGGTTAGGCACTTACTGGAGGGTTAGGGTTAGGCACTAGTATGGACGGTTAGGGTTAGGCACCAGGAGAGAGGGTTAGGCACCAAGGGGAGGGTTAGGATTAGGGAGAAGATTAGGGGAAAAAAAAATGTGTCGACCATTTTTTGTGTCAACAATTTTCGTGTCGTCTCTTTGACGCTGTCGACCATTTGTAACCGTCGACATTCTTACATATCAACATATAAAGTTTCAACCTTTTGTCCCTGTCATCCTTTTGTCCCAGTCGACCTACTGACCTACTAACATCTGGTGTCAATCTAGACACTGTCGACCTTTTTACCGTCTATCTGTTAATCCCCACCCGACCTGATCAGCTGATCTACGCAGCAGCCAGCTGAGATGCTGTGAAAGTCCCGGCCGGCATCTCAGCTGAGGTCGCACAGATCACCTGGCCGGGTCACACGGGAGACACCGATCACCGATCCCTGGGTGCAGGTGAGTTTTATTTGATTTGTTTCCTATATTAACTATTTATTATGACCAGACACACATGGCTGATCACAGAAGCCTGCTCCAGGGCTCTACTGGAGTAGGCGGAGGAGGGGTCCACCTCCAGATACCGTTAATATCGAAGGGTCCCTGCTGGTATTTTTTTTTACAATTTATTTTAGTAAATCTGAAACAGATCACATTTCGCACTACAAGTATGGGAAATGCGATCTCCTTACTAATAGAATGTGCATTTAAGGGCTTGGAGTCATTTTTTACATTATTTAATAATTATAATATTGATAATTATGCCCCTACGCCTCCCCAATTCACCATGTGATATAATTACAGGGAATCCCAATTATAATAATGCTCCTCGTATGACGAAGGGGGGGGGCGTCAAATCCTGAGCTCTTGGGAACTGATGAGAAGAGGCTTTAGAAGTGACAGTGGTAGCACAGTGGTTGGCATTGCTGTCTCTCAAAAGTAATTTGCTCTGATGACAAATGTGTAACGGACAGATACTTATAATCGGGAAAAAAAAAGGTGATTAAAGACCACTTGAGTTAATGACGGAAAAATGAAAGGCCATTTAGGTAAATGACCCTAAGCAATGGATTGACCGATCTCTGAGCGCTCATCAACCTTTTGTTCCTAAAATTGGACACTAGACCTGATATTTGCCGTTGCTGTGGATTGTGGGGACCCAACACGCACACACGCACGCACGTACACACACACGCACACACGCACGCACACACACACGCACACACGCATGCACACACACACGCACACACGCACACGCACACAGGCATGCGCACACACATGCACACACGCACGCACACACACACACGCACACACACACGCACACACGCATGCACACACACGCGCACACACGCACACGCATGCACACACCCACACGGCTATTGCTCCCTCAATCTGGATCCTATTGCAGGTCTTATTTTGATCCACTCATTTTTTTTTTTTCACATTAAATTAAGATGGGAAAAATATTTCTCAGTTCTTTTTATTTATTTGAATTTATATTTGTTCTTCTCTCCTTTCTCTGAAATCGTGTGATTAATTTACTCCTTTCATTTTGTGGTTTCCTTCTTTGCTTTATGACTGGGAATTTTATTTTAATTCCTTTTCTTTTAACGAAGAGGGGAAAAAAGAAAAAAGGCGACATTTGTAACTTACAAAATATCAAAGCAGGGTGTGTTTTGCATTTGAATTTTGGCAGAAAAGTCTTTCAAAAATTAAGTTTTGCTGTGGCAGAGTCCCAGAGAGTCGCTGGATGAAGCTGGGCCTAGCGGGACGCATAGCGTTCTCCGTCATGCGACACCTGGGTCAAATTAACACCTATTATCTACGGAAACAGTACAACGTAGAAACCGATGACAGATCGGCAGCGTTTGGTTCCTTGTGCTACTCGTGCTGCGAATATGCAACAAAAGTACCTGGAGCTGTATATTCGATTTCCACCGTCTCTGAAGAATTGCGTTCTACGGTTCTCTAACGCATGCCATAAACTATGTACCATGGGCCTCAGACTGATATGGACACATACGCATTTAATAAATGTTAATAGTAAAAGATTTATTCTAATATTCGCCCACAGAAACAGACATTGTAGACACGACTAATGAAGTACGCACCTACCTGCTTCTGAGGTAAATCTGCAAGCAGCCAATCAGAAGCAGCTAGCTGAGGCTGGTGATCGTCATCATGTGACCATCATTGTCATGTATTTACATCAGCTCTGAGGCACTGGCCAGTGATATGGCCACCACTCTATGTAGTGCCAGGGTAGCAGGGGAGATGGTCTGGTGGCTTTTAGGGGTTTGAGTGGAAAACAGTTTATATACTACATATAACAAATGTTTTTAATTATATCAGTTATTTATATAGCGTACACATATTCCGCAGCACTTTACAGAGAATATTTGGTCATTCACATCAGTCCCTGTCCCAGTGGAGCTTACACTCTATGGGCCTTATTCAGAGCCGCTCGTAAGCGGCCGCTCATTCGCTCCGAGCGATGTTCGCACATCTGCGCATGCGTATGGGTCGTAATGCGCATGTGCCAACCAGTCAGTGCGGTCGGAAATCGTGTGTTCGCAAAATAGCGAGTGTCTGCTAATTTGAGTGACAGTGTGAGGCGTTTGTGGGTGGTAACAGGGGAAGGTGCTTGAAAACGTGGAGTGGAGATCCGAACGCAGGTGTGCCAAACGGTCTAAACGGGCGTTTTAAGGGTGTGCATAATTAACAAAGCAGCGTCATCGACCACGTCACTTGGTTGTCTCTTAGCCTGAACTGCTCGCATTATTACGGTAGGAAAATGCTACCACAAGCACTGCGAGCAGTTCAGACGCCTTTCGATGTACTCGATTAATCTAATAAATAGTGGAGATGACGTATGATGCGAGCGGCCAGGGGGCGTCTTTACAAAATAGCGAGCGCATATTTTGTTCGCTCGCTCAGACATAGAGGCGTCAACAGACCGCAAAGAGTGAGCGCTCTATTAAAATATCCGGCCCCTTTTTCTGAACGAGCGAGCGCAAATAGCGTCCGGCTCTGAATCAGGCCCTATGTTCCCTATCACATGGACATACACATACACACTAGGGTTCATATTGAACCACGGAGAACATGGTGGAAACCCACGCAAGTACAGGGAAAATGTGCAAACACCACACAGGGCTGGATTAAGGCTTGTGGGGGCCCCAGGGAAAATAAATTGTGGGGGCCCCATCCAAAAAAAATTGCCACGGCCCCACGCAGCGACTACTATGGGCCTTACCTTGGCTCCAGACTCTCCAGTAACCGGCAAAGTCTCGTCATACAACACTGCTGGGAACAGACTCTCGGCAGCATAGTGGACATAGGGGCCCATTATCATTATATACATTTGCGGCTTAATCCCCGAAAACACCCATTTTGGGGGGTTAACCGCAAATATTAAGTTTCCCCCAGAAGTAGGACAGAGGGACCACAGCAGAGGTCTCTGATACCTGCTGTGATCCTTCCATTCCCACTGGCAGCCGCATCCCCCATAGAAACCTACCCACAAATTTACCCACTTCCGGAATGCGGTGCGTTCTGGGGATTGGCTACTGCAGCTAACGCCATCTCAAGCATTAGCCGCTGTAGTCTATGTGCTACACAACGCATAATTACCCGGGAAAGGGCTCTTCCGGAACACTCCCCGGCAATGGTGGGCGCGCATGCGCAGTAGCCCCGGCAGCACTCCGGGAACATGGCAGGGATGGAGCCCCTGTCCCTGGGTGTGCCCTTTGATACATTCTACCGGAATGATATGCCGGCAGTCGGGATGCCTCCTGTCTTAATACCGACAGCGGCATCCCCCTTAACCCTCTCTTCTGTTAGCCTAACCCTAAGCCTCCCACCGCACGCCCTATTCATCCCCGTTAGTTCCTGAACCTGAGTCCCCCTCCTTCATGCCTAAACCTAACCCTCCCCCCTTAGTGCCTAAACCTAACCCCCCCAGTGGTGTCTGACCCTAAACCTCCCCTATAGAGGTGCCTAACCCTAACCTCCCCCCCAAAACCTAACGCTAACCTCGCTAACTGCCCTAACCCTCCCCCCCGCGGCTAAGAGGACGGTCGCCCCAGACTTACCTCGTTTGGGCATCCGTCCGTCTGTGTTCCGTCATTGGGATTAAGATAGGCATCAGCATCTCGACACCTATCTTAACTCCCTTGTCGGGATATCAGCATCGGTATTTAGAATGACTACATCCCATTCTACCGGTATGATCGTATCTTGCAGTGTGATCATGGACGGTAATGTCACTGCAAATGTGTTCATTAATAAATGGGCCCCCATGGTCTAGTATACTGCCAGGGGCAAATGCAGAATTGCGTGGGGGGGGGGTGAGAGAGAGAGATGGGGTGAGGAGGGAGGGGGATAGAAAGAGAGAGGGAGGTTCAAGGAGGGAGAGAGAGTGGTCATGGCTAATTAAATACCCGCCACAGACAGAGAAGTCATAAATGATAGAGAGAGGGAGTGGGTGGAAGAGAAGACAGAAATGGAGACAGAGGGAGGGAGAGAGAGAGACAATGGCCGATTAAATACCACCCAGAGACAGAAGTCAAGAGTGACAAAGTGAGAGAGAGAGACAGAGGGAGGGAGAGAGAGAGAGAGAGAGAGAGAGAGAGAGAGAGAGAGAGAGAGAGAGAGAGAAAAGGACAGTGTGCACAGACACACTGTACCTACTGCATGATCAGACAGGCAGGAAGCACTTCTGAATGATGTGGCTCATGTCATTAGGCTCCGCCCCCTATCATTCACCCGCGAATTGCAACAACGAGGGTGCAGAGCTTCCAACGTCAGCCGCGATCCAACAGTGACAGAGTCAGTGTGTTTAGCTGTCACTGCTGCCTGTTGCCGGCCAGAAAGTGTCCAGACTCCAGAGTGGCACGGAATGCTTGCGGCAGAGTGGGGGGCCCCAATATGTGGGTCCCCTAGCCAAACGCATTGTCCACCCTGCCTATAATCCAGCCCTGGTGAGAATTGAACCCACAGCCTAAGTGTTGTGAGGCAGTAAATCTCACCATTACACCATCTATGCTGCCCAAACCATACTACAATTGTTAAATGGTCACTGGGATGCTCTGTGTTTTGTATGGCAGTCACTAGGACACTTGGTGTACTGTATGGAGGTCACTGGGATGTTCTTTGACTGGTATTCACTGGGATACCCAGTGTACTGTAAGGCAGTCTCTGGGATGCTTTGTATATTGGATGTTTGTCACTGAATGCTGCATGTATTGAATGGGGTGCTCTGTATTCTGTATGGTGGTCACTGGGATGCTCTGTGTACTGTATGGTGGTCATTTGTATGCATTGTCTACAGTATGGCAGTCACTGGAATGCTGTGTACACTGTATGGTGGTCACTGGGATGCTCTGTGTACTTTAGCTTGGTCATTGTGACTCTTTGTGTACCATATGGTGGTCACTGGGATGCTGTGTTTACAGTATGGTGGTCACTGGGAGTCTCTGTGTGTATGGTGGTCACAAGGATTTTCTGTGTGTATAGTGGTCATAGGGATACTTAATGTCACAGGAATTTTGTGTGTACTGTAGGGTAGTCAATGGGATGCTGTGTGTAATATATGGTTGTCACTGAGATGCTGTGTGTTCTATATGGTGGTCACTGGGATGCTGTGTGTACTGTATTGTAGTCATTGAGATGCTGTGTGTACTGTATGGCAGTCACTGGGATGCTGTGTGTACTGTATGGTAGTCACTGGAATGATGTGTGTACTGTATGGTGGTTGACTTTACAGTGGCCACTGGGATTCTCTGTGTACTGTATAGTGGTCACTGGAATGCCATGTGTACAGTATAGTGGTTACTGGGGTACCATGTGTGCTGCATGATAGTCATTGGGATGCTCTGTGTACTGTATGGTGGTCACTGCATGATCTGTGTACTGTATTATGAACAAATGAAAGCTCTGTGTATTGTATGATGTTCACTGTATGCTCTGTGTATTGTCTGGTAGTCACTGGGATGCTCTGTCTTCCATATGGTGGTTACTGGGATGTTGTTTCCCATATGATGGTCTCTAGGATGCTGTGTGTACAGTATGGCAGTCACTGGGATGGTGTTTGTACTGTATGGTGTTCACTGGGAGTCTCTGTGTGTATAGTGGTCACAAGGATTCTCTGTGTGTATAGAGGTCACATGTATGCTTTCTCCTGTATAGTTGTCACTGGGATACTTAATGTATTGTATGACAGTCACAGGAATGTTGTGTGTACTGTAGGGTGGTCACTGGAATTCCGAGTGTACTTTATGGAGGTCACTAGGATGCTGTATGTACTGTATGGTATGTTGTTGTCTTATAAGCAGTTACAGAAGTATGTCCTCAAAAAAACACCCAATGCCCAAAGTTGTTCGTGTTGCTGTTAGGGACTGTTAGAGAACCAGGCATTGCCATCACTGCCAGTTTATAATTTTGACATATTTTTTTATAAAGGGGCCCCTACAAGTCAGTAGGGGTCACACAAGCCTCTACCTGGCCTTGTACAGATGTATGTTTTTTTTGTTGGCAGGTGTAGTAAACTTGGATTCTTTAAGCCAAGCATCCATTTGCCCAATTCACTATGGGCTTACAGCTGCAATACCTGGTAGGGCTAAAACATGGGGTAAGCGTCCTGGCACACAATGGATAAAACCCTATAAAAGCAGTACAGAACTCTTTCTGTTTGCCACCTGTCAGACCAGCATTGTACTGTATCCTTGTAGCATTGTGCAATGAATGTGCCCTAACAAAAAGTTTATGGAGCACCCATTAACAGGGCGTCAAATATGAGGAATAGGAAAATTGGGTAAGAAGGGAAATTACTATCAAATAGTCCTACTGATTATACTATTTGAATGTTTGGGTCTCAGAGTTTGAATGGTTTTCATCTGTAATTTGGAGTGTAATGCCTACAATACAATAAAATACTTTTAAAAAGTACAATTTTCTACCTCACACTGCTCCTATCATTGGCCCTCATTCAGAGCCGTACGCTCTGAGCAGAGCGCACGCTCTGAATGAGGGCCGTCCTCCATAACTATGGAGCGTCCTCCTGGACGCTCGTATAGCTGTGGGTCACCACCCACAGCCTATACGAGCGTGCAGTTTGATGGCCGCGATGGTCTTGACCATCGCGACCATCGAAACTGCGAGTCGGAGCCTGCGGTTGAGGTTTTCAACCGCAAGGCCCGGAGTGATTTTGGCTCTATCAGAGCCAAAATCACTCCCACTGACATCACTAGTGATGTCAGTGGGCCGGTCTCTGACGGTAGGCGTTCCCTTAGGAACGCCCCTGTCAGGGAGGCACGCCCCCGGCACACCCACCAAAGGGGGCGTGCTGTCAATCAACATCGACAACACGCCCCCTTTGATCAGACACAACGAGCGAAGGAAAGTCCTTCACTCGTCGCGTCTGGCGCATGCGCACGACGGAGCTCCCTCCGTCGTGCGCATGCTCAGTGCAGAACATCGACCCACTTGCGAGCGGACAGCCGCTCGCGAGTGGGTCTGAATCAGGCCCATTGTCCCCTCCTATTTAACATCCATAGCAGTGCTCCTGACAGTGACCGCAGGAGGAAGATCTCAGTGATCATGTGCAGGATGTACGGTATATTCACCTTATTGCTTTAAGCAGCAGTGCTCTTCCTAGTAGGAAGAGATGTTCGACATATGACATCCCTCTCGTCATTACTAATTGGAAGCCCTCTCGTCATTACTAATCGGAATCCCTCTCCTCATTACTAATCATGAATCCCTCACCACATTACTAATCGGAATCCCTCTCCTCATTACTAATCGGAATCCCTTTCCACATTAATAATCATGAATCTCTCTCCTCATTACTAATCAGAATCCCTATCCACATTACTAATCGTGAATCCCTCTCCACATTACTAATCGTGAATCCCTCTCCACATTACTAATCGTGAATCTTTCCTCATTAAGAATCGGAATCCCTCTCCTCATTACTAATCATGAATCCCTCTCTTCATTACTAATCAGGAATCCCTCTCCTCATTACTAATTGGAATCCCTCTCCTCATTACTAATTGGGAATCCCTATCCTCATTACGAATCCCCTCTCCTCATTACTAATCGTGAATACCTCTACTCATTACTAATCGTGAATCCCTCTCCTCATTACTAATCAGAATCCCTCTCCTCATTACTAATCGGAATCCTCTCCACATTACTAATCGGGAATCCCTCTCCTCATTACTAATCATGAAGCCCTCTCCTCATTACTAATCAGAATCCCTCTCCTCATTACTGATCGGAATCCCTCTCCTCATTACTAATCGGAATTCCTCTCCTCGTTACTAATCAGTAATCCCTCTCTTCATTACGTAATCGGGAATCCTTCTCCTCATTGCTAATCGGAATCCCTCTCCTGATTACTAATCGTGAATCGCCCTACTTATTGCTAATCATGAATCCCTCTCCTTATTACTAATTGGGATCCCTCTCCTCATTACTAATCAGAATCCCTCTCCTCATTACTAATCGGAATCCCTCTTCTCATTACTAATCGGAATCCCTCTCCACATTACTAATCGGTAATCCCTCTCCTGATTAATAATCGGGGATCCCTCTCCTTATTACTAATCGTGAATCCCTCTCCTCAATATCAATCGAAATCCCTCTCATTACTAATCAGGAATCCCTCTCCTCATTACTAATCGGAATCCCTTTCCTGATTACTAATCGTTAATCCCTTTACTCATTACTAATCGTGAATCCCTCTCCTCATTACTATTTGGAATCCCTCTCCACATTACTAATCGGGAATAACTCTCCCCATTACTAATTGGAATCCCTCTCCACATTATTAATCAGGATTCCTTCTCCTCATTACTAATCGGGAATCCCTCTCCTCATTACTAATCAGAATCCCTTTCCTCATTACTAATCAGAATCCCTCTCCGCATTACTAATCTGGAATCCCTCTCCCCGTTACTAATTGGGAATAGCCTTCCCCATTACTGATCAGAATCCCTCTCCTCATTATTAATCATGAATCCATCTACTCATTACTAATCGGAATCCCTCTACTCATTACTAATCGTGAATCCCTCTCCTCATAACTAATCGGAATCCCTCTCCACATTACTAATCATGAAACCCTCTCCTCACTACAAATCAGAATCCCTCTCCTCATTACTAATCTGAATCCATCTAATCATTAATAATCCGGATTCCCTCTCCTCTTTACTAATCAGAATCCCTCTCCACATTACTAATAAGAATTCCTCTCCTCATTACTAATTATGAATCTCTCTGCACATTACTAATCAGAATCCCTCTCCTCAATACTTATCGTGAATCCCTCTCATTACTAAGGAATCCCTCTCCTCATTACTAATCAAGATTCATCTCCTCATTACAAATCGGAATACCTCTCCTCATTACTAATCATGAATCTCTCTACACATTACTAATTGGAATCCCTCTCATTACTAAGGAATCCCTCTCGTCATTACTAATCAAGATTCATCTCCTCATTACTAATCGGTAATCCCTCTCCTCATTACTAATCGGGAATCCCTCTCCTCATTACTAATCATGAATCCCTCTCCTCATTACTAATCAGAATCCCTCTCCTCATTACTGAGAAGTCCCTCTCCTCATAACTAATCGGAATCCCTCTCCTCATTACTAATCGGTAATCCCTCTCCTCATTATGTAATCAGGAATCCCTCTCCTCATTACTAATTGGAATCCCTCTCCACATTACTAATCAGGAATCCCTCTTCTCATTACTAATCATGAATCCCTCTCCTCATTACTAATCAGAATCCCTCTCCTCATTACTGAGAAATCCCTCTCCTCATTACTAATCGGAACCCCTCTCCACATTACTAATCAGTAATCCCTCTCCTCATTACGTAATCAGGAATCCCCCTCCTCATTGCTAATTAGAATCCCTCTCCTAATTACTAATTGGAATCCATCTCCTCATTACTAATCTGAATCACTCTCCTCATTACTAATCATGAATCCCTCTCCTCATTACTAATCAGAATCCCTCTCCTCATTACTGAGAAGTCCCTCTCCTCATAACTAATCGGAATCCCTCTCCTCATTACTAATCGGTAATCCCTCTCCTCATTATGTAATCAGGAATCCCTCTCCTCATTACTAATTGGAATCCCTCTCCACATTACTAATCAGGAATCCCTCTTCTCATTACTAATCATGAATCCCTCTCCTCATTACTAATCAGAATCCCTCTCCTCATTACTGAGAAATCCCTCTCATTACTAATCGGAACCCCTCTCCACATTACTAATCAGTAATCCCTCTCCTCATTACGTAATCAGGAATCCCCCTCCTCATTGCTAATCAGAATCCCTCTCCTAATTACTAATTGGAATCCATCTCCTCATTACTAATCTGAATCACTCTCCTCATTACTAATCGGAATCCCTCTCCACATTTCTAATTGGGAATCCCTCTCCTCATTACTAATCAGAATTTCTCTCCACATTACTAATCGGGAATCCTTCTCCTCATTACTAATCGGGAATCCCTCTCCACATTACTAATTATGAATCCCTCTACTCATTACTAATCGTGAATCTTTCTCCTCATTACTAATCAGAACCCCTATCCACATTACTAATCGTGAATCCCTCTCCTCATTATTAATCAGAACAGCTCTCCATATTTCTAATTGGGATTCCCTCTCATCATTATTAATCAGAATCCCTCTCCTCATTATTAATCGTGAATCCCTCTCCTCATTACTAATCGGAATCCCTCTCCTCATTACTAATCGGAATCCCTCTCCTCATTACTAATCGGAATCCCTCTCCTCATTACTAATAGTGATTCTCTCTCCTCATTACTAATCGGAATCCCTTTCATGATTACTAATTGTTAATCCTTTTACTCATTCCTAATCGTGAATCCATCTCCTCACTACTAATTGTAATCCTTCGCCTCATTACTAATCAGAATTTTTCTCCTCATTACTAATCGGAATCCCTCTCTACATTACTAATCGGGAATACCTCTCCTCATTACTAATTGGAATCCTTCACCTCATAACTAATCAGAATTTTTCTCCTCATTACTAATCGGAATCCTTCTCTACATTACTAATCGGGAATCCTTCTCCTCATTACTAATCGGGAATCCCTCTCCACATTACTAATTATGAATCCCTCTACTCATTACTAATCGTGAATCTCTCTCCTCATTACTAATCAGAACCCCTATCCACATTACTAATCGTGAATCCCTCTCCTCATTATTAATCAGAACAGCTCTCCATATTACTAATTGGGATTCCCTCTCATCATTACTAATCAGAATCCCTCTCCTCATTACTAATCGTGAATCCCTCTCCTCATTACTAATCGGAATCTCTCTCCTCATTACTAATCGGAATCCCTCTCCTCATTACTAATCAGAATCCCTCTCCTCATTACTAATAGTGATTCTCTCTCCTCATTACTAATCGGAATCCCTTTCATGATTACTAATTGTTAATCCTTTTACTCATTCCTAATCGTGAATCCATCTCCTCACTACTAATTGTAATCCTTCGCCTCATTACTAATCAGAATTTTTCTCCTCATCACTAATCGGAATCCCTCTCCTCATTACTAATCGGAATCCCTCTCCTCATTACTAATCGGAAACTCTCTCCTCATTACTAATCAGAATCCCTCTCCACATTACTAATCGTGAATCCCTCTTCTCATTACTAATCGCGATTCCCTCTCCTCATTACTATTCAGAATCCCTTTCCTGATTACTAATTATTAATCCCTTTACTCATTCCTAATCATGAATCCATCTCCTCATTACTAATCGGAATCCTTTGCCTCATTACAAATCAGAATTTTTCTTCTCATTACTAATCGGAATCCCTCTCTACATTACTAATCGGGAATACCTCTCCTCATTACTAAACTTAAGCCATCTCCACATTATTAATCGGGAATCCCTCTCCTCATTACTAATCGGAATCCCTCTCCACATCACTATTCTGGAATCCCTCTCCTCATTACTAATTGGGAATCCCTTTCCTCATTACTAAACAGGATCCCTCTTCTCATTACTAATCATGAATCCCTCTACTCATTACTAATCGGAATACCTCTCCTCATTACTAATCGTGAAACCCTCTCCTCATTACTAATCGGAATCCCTCTCCACATTACTAATCGGAATCCTCTCCACATTACTAATTGGGAATCCCTCTCCTCATTACTAATCATGAAGCCCTCTCCTCATTACTAATCAGAATCCCTCTCCTCATTACTGATCGGAATCCCTCTACTCATTACTAATCGTGAAACCCTCTCCTCATTACTAATCGGAATCCCTCTCTACATTACTAATCGGGAATACCTCTCCTCATTACTAAACTTAAGCCATCTCCACATTATTAATCGGGAATCCCTCTCCTCATTACTAATCAGAATCCTTTTCTACGTTACTAATCGGAATCGCTCTCCACATCACTAATCTGGAATCCCTCTCCTCATTACTAATTGGGAATCCCTTTCCTCATTACTAAACAGGATCCCTCTTCTCATTACTAATCATGAATCCCTCTACTCATTACTAATCGGAATACCTCTCCTCATTACTAATCGTGAAACCCTCTCCTCATTACTAATCGGAATCCCTCTCCACATTACTAATCGGGAATACCTCTCCTCATTACTAAACTTAAGCCATCTCCACATTATTAATCGGGAATCCCTCTCATCATTACTAATCAGAATCCTTTTCCACGTTACTAATCGGAATCCCTCCCCACATCACTAATCTGGAATCCCTCTCCTCATTACTAATTGGGAATCCCTTTCCTCATTACTAAACAGGATCCCTCTTCTCATTACTAATCATGAATCCCTCTACTCATTACTAATAGGAATACCTCTCCTTATTACTAATCGTGAATTCCTCTCCTCATTACTAATCGGAATCCCTCTCCACATTACTAATCGTGAATCCCTCTCCTCATTACTCATCAGAATCCCTTTCCTCATATCTAATCTGAATTCCTCTCCTCATTACTAATCAGGATTCCCTTTCCTCATTACTAATCAGGATTCCCTCACCTCGTTACTAATCAGAATCCCTCTCCACATTACTAATCAGAATCCTTTTCCTCATTACTAATCAGAATCCCTCTCCTCATTACTAATCAGAATCCCTCTCCACATTACTAATCAGAATCCCTCTCCACATTACTAATCATGAATCCCTCTCCTGATTACTAATTGGAATCCCTCTCCTCATTACAAATCAGAATCACTCTCATTACTAATCAGAATCGCTCTCCTCATTACTAATCGGAATCCCTCTCCACATTACTAATCGGAATCCTCTCCACATTACTAATCGGGAATCCCTCTCCTCATTACTAATCATGAAGCCCTCTCCTCATTACTAATCAGAATCCCTCTCCTTATTACTGATCGGAATCCCTCTACTCATTACTAATCGGAATACCTCTCCTCATTACTAATCGTGAAACCCTCTCCTCATTACTAATCGGAATCCCTCTCCACATTACTAATCGGGAATACCTCTCCTCATTACTAAACTTAAGCCATCTCCACATTATTAATCGGGAATCCCTCTCCTCATTACTAATCAGAATCCTTTTCTACGTTACTAATCAGAATCCCTCTCCACATCACTAATCTGGAATCCCTCTCCTCATTACTAATTGGGAATCCTTTTCCTCATTACTAAACAGGATCCCTCTTCTCATTACTAATCATGAATCCCTCTACTCATTACTAATCGGAATACCTCTCCTCATTACTAATCGTGAAACCCTCTCCTCATTACTAATCGGAATCCCTCTCCACATTACTAATCGGGAATACCTCTCCTCATTACTAAACTTAAGCCATCTCCACATTATTAATCGGGAATCCCTCTCATCATTACTAATCAGAATCCTTTTCCACGTTACTAATCGGAATCCCTCCCCACATCACTAATCTGGAATCCCTCTCCTCATTACTAATTGAGAATCCCTTTCCTCATTACTAAACAGGATCCCTCTTCTCATTACTAATAGGAATACCTCTCCTTATTACTAATCGTGAATTCCTCTCCTCATTACTAATCGGAATCCCTCTCCACATTACTAATCGTGAATCCCTCTCCTCATTACTCATCAGAATCCCTTTCCTCATATCTAATCTGAATTCCTCTCCTCATTACTAATCAGGATTCCCTTTCCTCATTACTAATCAGGATTCCCTCGCCTCGTTACTAATCAGAATCCCTCTCCACATTACTAATCAGAATCCTTTTCCTCATTACTAATCAGAATCCCTCTCCACATTACTAATCAGAATCCCTCTCCACATTACGTAATCATGAATCCCTCTCCTGATTACTAATTGGAATCCCTCTCCTCATTACTAATCGGAATCCCTCTCCACATTTCTAATTGGGAATCCCTCTCCTCATTACTAATCAGAATTTCTCTCCACATTACTAATCGGGAATCCTTCTCCTCATTACTAATCGGGAATCCCTCTCCACATTACTAATTATGAATCCCTCTACTCATTACTAATCGTGAATCTCTCTCCTCATTACTAATCAGAACCCCTATCCACATTACTAATCGTGAATCCCTCTCCTCATTATTAATCAGAACAGCTCTCCATATTACTAATTGGGATTCCCTCTCATCATTACTAATCAGAATCGCTCTCCTCATTACTAATCGGAATCCCTCTCATTACTAATTGGAATCCCTCTCATTACTAATTGGAATCCCTCTCATTGTTAATCAGAATCCCTCTCATTACTAATCGGGATTCCCTCTCCTCATTTGTGACCAGCAGCGGCTCCTACCTTCTTGCCTGAGGGGGAATGCTGCTGCTGGTCTGGCCTAGGCTGGGCAGGTCTCGGTACCTTCGCAATCAATCTGGCAAGCGCCAGGACCAGCAGATGCACATGAGTGGTGGTGGTGTTGCACATGTGCATAACGCCGGCTTCTAGGGACTGCATTGGCTGCAAGCCCAAGAAATCATATAGGGCTACCCCAATGGCTGAGCAGCAGCTTCCATTGGAAGCCACTCTCTCCTAATTGCAGCCTGGACTGGCAGTCCAGGGGGAGGAGACACCTCTCCCTAGGGCTGCCTGTTCTTTCCATGACTGGCAGGTAGCGCTTCCAATGGGAAGCCACCTCTAATCACAGTGTGACCAGTGCAGTCATGGACTGTAACTGGCTCACTGAAGTGGTGGATTTACAGGCGGGGGCTGCATCCTCACAGCCCCTAGGTAAAATCTGCCACTGATCACGATCATCCTGACCGATGCTCCTTTGGTCAGGCTGTGAGAGCTGAAGCCTCCCGCAGCCTGGACAGTTTCGGGTCATGCAAGAGGCCAGGCATCTGTGTCTGCCAACACAGACCCTGGCCTCATCCCTTGTTGAAAAAGGAGTGCACTACTGTGTAGAATCCAGGCTTCCTGTTAACCAAGGAGGCTTAATGTCCTGTTCCAAGATGGCTGCTGAGCTCACTACTGAACATGGGCATGGGCCAAACATCATAGCAACCACAAAATAAATGCAGAGAATGCTGCAGTGACCGCCATATAATATAGAGTCGTTGCAGTGTTCACAATATAATGTAAAGAGTGTTGCAGTACCCAATAAAATGTAGATGCCAAAATTTTTACCCCTTCAGCATAGTATGTTACTGTCAGGTACACAAATTGCACACAATGCTCTTATAAATTGTGTTACAAAACCTGTACATTACATCTATCTATCTATCTATCTATCTATCTATCTATCTATCTATCTACCTCTCTCAAATCTATCTTTCTATCTATCAATCTTTCTTTCTATCTATCTCATCTATCAATCTCGTATCTATCTATGTAATATCTATCTCTCTCATATCCATCTTTCTATCTATCTACCTCTCTCAAATCTATCTTTCTTTCTATCAATCTTTCTTTCTATCTCATCTATCAATCTCCTATCTAATATCTATCTATCTCATATATTTCTATCTATCTGTCTAATATCTGTCTTTCTCTCTCATATTTATCTTTCTATCTATCTATCAATATTTATTTCTATCTCATCTATCAATCTCATATCTATCTATGTTATATATATATATATATCTATCTCATATCTATATATAAATATATATGATATCTATCTTTCTAACTATCTCCTATCTATGTATCTCCTGTCTATCTACATATCTAATCTATCTATCTATCTATCTGATATATATCTATCTCATATCTATTTATATCATATATATCTCATATCTATCTATCTCATATCTATCTATGTGTTTATCTATCTGTCTATCTCATATCAGTCTATCTATTTGTCTCATATCTATCTCATGTGCATCTATCTCATAACTATCTATCCATCTCTCTATCTATCTCATATCTATTTATCTATCTGTCTATCTTTCGCATATCTATCTTTCTATCTATCTCATAACTATCTATCTCATATCTATCTATCTATCTATCTCATATCTATCTATATATCTATCTATCTCATATCTATCTATCTATATATCTATCTCATTTCTATCTATCTATCTCATATCTATCTATCTAATCTATCTCATATCTATCTATCTCATATCTATCTATCTATATATCTATCTATATATATATATATATATATATCATATCTATCTATCTCATATCTATCTATCTCATATCTATTTACCTATCAATCTATCTATCTATCTCATATCTACCTATTTCATATCTATTTACCTATCTATCTATCTCATATCTATCTATCTATCTATCTATCTATCTATCTATCTATCTATCTATCAAACTATCTCATATCTATCAATCTTATATTTATCTATCTATCTATCTATCTCATATCTAACTATCTATTTATCTCATATCTATCTATCTATATATCTATCTATCTATATATATATCTATCTATCTCATATCTATCTATCTCATATCTATCTATCTCATATCTATTTACCTATCAATCTATCTATCTATCTCATATCTACCTATTTCATATCTATTTACCTATCTATCTATCTCATATCTATCTATCTATCTATCAAACTATCTCATATCTATCAATCTTATATTTATCTATCTATCTATCTATCTATCTATCTATCTCATATCTAACTATCTATTTATCTCATATCTATCTATCTCATATCTATCTATCTATCTCATATCTATCTATTGATCTATCTATCTATCTATCTCATATCTATATACCAATCTCATATTTATCTATCTATCTATCTCATATATATCTATCTATCTATCTATCTCATATCTATCTATCAATCTCATATTTATCTATCTATCGATCGATCTATCTATCTATCTAACTGATATCTAACTATCTCATATCTATCTATCTAACTATCTCATATCTATCTATCTATTTATCTATCTACCTCATATCTATCTATCTAATATCTATCTATCTATGTATCTATCTATCTGATATCTATCTATCTATGTATCTATCTATCTCATATCTATCTATCTATCTCTCATATCTATCTATCTATCTATTTCATATCTATCTATCTACCTATCTATCTATTTATCTATCTCATATCTATCTATCTAATTCATATCTATCTATCTATCTATTTATCTATCTTTCTCATATCCACCTATCTCATATCTATTTACCTATCTATCTATCTATCTATCTATCTATCTATCTATCTCATATCTATCTATCTATCTCATATCTATCTATTTATCTATCTATCGATCTCATATCTATCAATCTATCTATCTCATATCTGTCAATCTCATATTTATCTATCTATCTATCTCATATCTAACTATCTATCTATCTCATATCTATCTATCTATCTCATATCTATCTATCTATCTATCTCATATCTATCTATTTACCTATCTCATATATATCTATCTCATATCTATCTATCTATCTATCTATCTATCTATCTATTTCATATCTATCTATCTCATATCTGCCTATTTCATATCTATTTACCTATCTATCTATCTCATATCTATCTATCTATTTATCTATCTATCTCATTTATCTATCTCATATCTAACTAACTATCTATCTCATATCTATCTATCTATCTATCTATCTAATATCTATCTATATATCTATCTATCTATCTCATATCTATCTATTTATCTAATATCTATCTATTTATCTATCTATGTATCTCATATCTATTTATCTATCTATCTCATATCTATCTATCTATTTCTCATATCTATCTATCTATCTACCTATCTATTTCACATCTATCTATCTATTTCATATCTATCTATCTATCTATCTCATATCTATCTATCTATCTATCAATCTCATATTTATCTATCTATCTAT
The DNA here is from genome assembly GCA_031769625.1 of Taudactylus pleione. Classification (NCBI taxonomy): domain Eukaryota; kingdom Metazoa; phylum Chordata; class Amphibia; order Anura; family Myobatrachidae; genus Taudactylus; species Taudactylus pleione. The sequence goes on from JAUIMM010002225.1 coordinate 47,142, forward strand.
CTATCTATCTCATATCTAACTATCTATCTCATATCTATCTATCTATCTATCTATCTATCTCATATCTATCTATATATTTATCTATCTCATATCTATCTATCTATCTCATATCTATCTTTATATCTATCTATCTATATATCTATCTATCTCATATCTATCTATTTATCTATCTATCGATCTCATATCTATCTATCTATCTATCTATCTCATATCTATCTATCTCATATCTATCTCATATCTATCTCATATCTATCTATCTGCTATCTATCTATCTCATATCTGTCTATATCCTATCTATCTATCTCATATATATCTATCTCATATCTATTTATATCATATCTATCTCATATCTATCTATCTATCTCATATCTATATATGTGTCTATCTATCTGTCTATCTCAATCTCATATCTATCTCATATCAGTCTATCTATTTGTATTTGTCTCATATCTATCTCATGTGCATCTATCTCATATCTATCTATCCATCTCTCTATCTATCTCATATCTAGTTATTTATCTATCTATCTTTCTCATATATATCTTTCTATCTATCTCATAACTATCTATCTCATATCTATCTATCTCATATCTATAGCTATCTATCTATCTCATATCTATATATCTATCTATCTCATATCTATCTATCTATCTCATATCTATCTATTTATGTATCTATCTATCTCATATCTATCTATCTATCTCTCATATCAATCTATCTATCTCATATCTATCTATCTATCTATCTATCTATTTCATATCTATCTATCTATCTATCTCATATATATCTAGCTCATATTTATTTATATCATATCTATCTCATATCTATCTATCTATCTATCTATCTGTCTATCTCAATCTCATATCTATCTCATATCAGTCTATCTATTTGTCTCATATCTATCTCATGTGCATCTATCTCATATCTATCTATCCTTCTCTCTATCTATATCATATCTATTTATCTATCTTTCTCTTATCTATCTTTCTATCTATCTCATAACTTACTATCTCATATCTATCTATCTATCTATCTATCTCATATCTATCTATCTATCTATCTCATATCTATCTATCTATCTATCTATATAGCTATCTCATTTCTATCTATCTATCTCATATCTATCTATCTATATATCTATCTATCTCATATCTATCTCATATATATTTACCTATCTATCTATCTATCTATCTCATATCTACCTATCTCATATCTATTTACCTATCTATTTATCTATCTATCTATCTCATATCTATCTATCGATCTATCTCATATCTATCAATCTCATATTTATCTATGTATCTATCTATCTCATATCTAACTATCTATCTTTCTCATATCTATCTATCTATCTATCTATCTAATATCTATCTATATATCTATCTATCTATCTATCTCATATCTATCTATCTAATATCTATCTATTTATCTATCTAACTCATATCTATTTATCTATCTATATCATATCTATCTATTTATTTCATATCTATCTACCTAACTCATATCTACCTATCTCATATCTATTTACCTATCTATCTCATATCAATCTATCAATCTCATATTTATCTATCTATCTCATATCTAACTATCTATCTCATATCTATCTATCTATCTCATATCTATCTATCAATCTCATATTTATCTATCTATCTCATATCTAACTATCTATCTCATATCTATCTATATATCTATCTATCTCATATCTATCTATTTATCTATCTATCTATCTCATATCTATCTATCTATCTATCTATCAATCTCATATTTATCTATCTCATATCTAACTATCTAACTATCTCATATCTATCTATCTCATATCTATCTATATATCTATCTATCTCATATCTATCTATCTCATATCTATCTATGTATCTATCTCATATCTATCTATTTATCTATCTCATATCTATCTATCTATCTATGTATCTATCTCATATCTATCTATTTCATATCTATCTATGTATCTATCTATCTCATATCTGTCTATCTATTTCATATCTATCTATCTCATATCTACCTATCTCATATCTATTTACCTATCTATCTATCTATCTATCTAACTATCTATCTATCTATCTATCTCATGTTTATATATCTTTCTCATATCTAACTATCTATCTATCTCATATCTATCTATCTCATATCTATCTATCTATCTATCTATCTCATACCTATCTATTTATCTATCTATCTATCTCATATCTATCTATTTCTCATATCTATCTATCTATCTATCTATCTATTTCACATCTATCTATCTATTTCATATCTATCTATCTATCTCATATCTATCTATCTATTTATCTATCTATCTATCTATCAATCAATCTCATATTTATCTATCTATCTCATATCTAACTATCTATCTCATATCTATCTATTTATCTATCTATCGATCTCATATCTATCAATCTATCTATCTCATATCTGTCAATCTCATATTTATCTATCTATCTATCTCATATCTAACTATCTATCTATCTCATATCTATCTATCTATCTCATATCTATCTATCTATGTATCTATCTCATATCTATCTATATACCTATCTCATATATATCTATCTCTCATATCTATCTATCTATCTATCTCATATCTATCTATCTATCTATCTATCTATTTCATATATATCTATCTATCTCATATCTGCCTATCTCATATCTATTTACCTATCTATCTATCTCATATCTATCTATCTATCTATTTATCTATCTATCTCATTTATCTATCTCATATCTAACTAACTATCTATCTCATATCTATCTATCTATCTATCTATCTAATATCTATCTATATCTATCTATCTATCTATCTCATATCTATCTATTTATCTAATATCTATCTATTTATCTATCTATGTATCTCATATCTATCTATTTATCTATCTATCTCATATCTATCTATCTATTTCTCATATCTATCTATCTATCTACCTTTCTATTTCACATCTATCTATCTATTTCATATCTATCTATCTATCTATCTATCTCATATCTATCTATCTATCTATCTATCAATCTCATATTTATCTATCTATCTATCTCATATCTAACTATCTATCTATCTCATATCTATCTCATATCTATCTATATATTTATCTATCTCATATCTATCTATCTATCTATCTATCTCATATCTATCTTTATATCTATCTATCTATATATCTATCTATCTCATATCTATCTATTTATCTATCGATCTCATATCTATCTATCTATCTATCTATCTCATATCTATCTATCTCATATCTATCTCATATCTATCTATCTGCTATCTATCTATCTATCTCATATCTGTCTATATCCTATCTATCTATCTCATATATATCTATCTCATATCTATTTATATCATATCTATCTCATATCTATCTATCTATCTATCTATCTCATATCTATATATGTGTCTATCTATCTGTCTATCTCAATCTCATATCTATCTCATATCAGTCTATCTATTTGTATTTGTCTCATATCTATCTCATGTGCATCTATCTCATATCTATCTATCTATCCATCTCTCTATCTATCTCATATCTATTTATTTATCTATCTATCTTTCTCATATCTATCTTTCTATCTATCTCATAACTATCTATCTCATATCTATCTATCTATCTCATATCTATAGCTATCTATCTATCTCATATCTATATATCTATCTATCTCATATCTATCTATCTATCTATCTCATATCTATCTATTTATGTATCTATCTATCTCATATCTATCTATCTATCTCTCATATCTATCTATCTATCTCATATCTATCTGTCTATCTATCTATCTATTTCATATCTATCTATCTATCTATCTCATATATATCTAGCTCATATTTATTTATATCATATCTATCTCATATCTATCTATCTATCTATCTATCTATCTGTCTATCTCAATCTCATATCTATCTCATATCAGTCTATCTATTTGTCTCATATCTATCTCATGTGCATCTATCTCATATCTATCTATCCTTCTCTCTATCTATATCATATCTATTTATCTATCTTTCTCTTATCTATCTTTCTATCTATCTCATAACTTACTATCTCATATCTATCTATCTATCTATCTATCTCATATCTATCTATCTATCTATCTCATATCTATCTATCTATCTATATAGCTATCTCATTTCTATCTATCTATCTCATATCTATCTATCTATATATCTATCTATCTCATATCTATCTATCTCATATATATTTACCTATCTATCTATCTATCTCATATCTACCTATCTCATATCTATTTACCTATCTATTTATCTATCTATCTCATATCTATCTATCGATCTATCTCATATCTATCAATCTCATATTTATCTATGTATCTATCTATCTCATATCTAACTATCTATCTTTCTCATATCTATCTATCTATCTATCTAATATCTATCTATATATCTATCTATCTATCTCATATCTATCTATCTAATATCTATCTATCTATCTATCTATTTATCTATCTAACTCATATCTATTTATCTATCTATATCATATCTATCTATTTATTTCATATCTATCTACCTAACTCATATCTACCTATCTCATATCTATTTACCTATCTATCTCATATCAATCTATCAATCTCATATTTATCTATCTATCTCATATCTAACTATCTATCTCATATCTATCTATCTATCTATCTATCTCATATCTATCTATCAATCTCCTATTTATCTATCTATCTCATATCTAACTATCTATCTCATATCTATCTATATATCTATCTATCTATCTCATATCTATTTATCTATCTATCTCATATCTATCTATCTATCAATCTCATATTTATCTATCTCATATCTAACTATCTAACTATCTCATATCTATCTATCTCATATCTATCTATATATCTATCTATCTCATATCTATCTATCTCATATCTATCTATGTATCTATCTCATATCTATCTATCTATCTATCTATCTATGTATCTATCTCATATCTATCTATTTCATATCTATCTATGTATCTATCTATCTCATATCTGTCTACCTATTTCATATCTATCTATCTCGTATCTGTCTATCTCATATCTATCTATCTAATTTCTATTTACCTATCTATCTGTCTATCTATCTCATATCTACCTATCTCATATCTATTTACCTATCTATCTATCTATCTAACTATCTATCTATCTATCTATCTCATGTTTATATATCTTTATCATATCTAACTATCTATCTATCTCATATCTATCTATCTCATATCTATCTATCTATCTCATACCTATCTATTTATCTATCTATCTATCTCATATCTATCTATTTCTCATATCTATCTATCTATCTATCTATTTCACATCTATCTATCTATTTCATATCTATCTATCTATCTCATATCTATCTATCTATTTATCTATCTATCTATCTATCAATCAATCTCATATTTATCTATCTATCTCATATCTAACTATCTATCTATCTCATATCTATCTATCTCATATCTATTTATATATTTATTTATCTATCTCATATCTATCTATCTATCTATCTATCTATCTCATATCTACCTATTTCATATATATCTTTCTATCTATCTATCTCATATCTATCTATTTCATATCTATCTCATATCTATATATTTATTTATCTATCAATAAAGTTATCACAAAGGGTCTTCAAATGCTTGATTCAATGGGGTATATTTACTAAAGTGCAGGTTTTTGGAAGTGGAGATGTTGCCCATAGCAACCATTCAGATTCTAGCTATTATCTTCTAGAAGGTGTTAGATAAATGTTAAGTAGAATCTGATTGGTTGCTCTGGGCAACATCTCCACTTCTAAATTCCTGCACTTTATTAAATTATACCCCAATATTTTCTATTCATTATACAGTATATATGTCACACTGTTTGTGTTTAACATAATTTCGAGTTTCCCCCTGGTGTCTGCTTGATGTACTCCTGGGGGTACAGAAATGGGAGCTGGTTAAACGAGGGGGTACGACCTTGGAGAGAGGTAAAGTGGATGGAGATAAAATACCAATCAATCAGCTCCTGTCACTTTAAAGACAGTATGAAAATATTTAGATAGGAGCTGATTGGTTGGTACTTTATCACTCTAAACTGTCTGTCCAATGCTTCCCTGGCATCTGCATAGAGCTCATAGCTATCTTCTCTGAGAGGCCCTGGCACAACCGGTGTTGATAGACAGTCAAAGGTTTACACCAACTGTTAGACAGGCAATAGGTCAACAAGTACAAAAGGTCGACACACAGGAGGTCGACATGGATAAAGATTGACAGGAACAACCGGTCAACTTGGTCAAAAGGTCGACAGTGGATTGGTCAACACAAAAATGGTTGACACATATTTCTTCTTTTTTTCTTTACCTAATCCTTACCCTAAACATCCCTTCTGCAGCCTAAGCCTAACCCACCGGTAAGTGCCTAACCATAACCGTCCCTCATAGTGCCTAACCCTAACATTCCCTTTTACACCTAACCCTAACCCTCCGGTAAGTGCCTAACCCTAAAAAAAAATTAAGTGTCGACATTCCAATGTCAACCTATTGCCCATCTTGACAAATTGTACCCAAAGATCTTCATCCATGTCAACCTTTTGTGTGTCGACCATTTGCACCTGTCGACCTGTCTACCAGTTGGTGTCTAGATAAGCACAGTCAACTTTTTTATTGTAGATCTACAGGCACAGCAGGGTGCACAGAGCAGAGGTTGTGAGGCGCTTGTGTATATCCAATAGCCGAGCAATACACACTCAGCACGGAGGGATGTGTAATGTGTACAGATTAGCCAGTGTGGGCATAGGCGCCAGCTGTTGTGCGTCACATGGCGAAATGACACTGACCACCCTCTACAATGTTACAAAGTTGGAGTAAGAGTAATTCGGTATCATGTGATGAGCTACAGTCAAAAGACAAAAATACAATAATAAAGTACTTTTATTTCTCTGTCGTACATTGTGCAACGTCGTGTACAATTATTTGGAAAGTTTTTGGGGATTTTTGTTATACAAAGTATCTGACAAATCTGTCCAAGATGTAATATTATTCCCATCCAGCTGCCAATCTGTTCATCTGTATGTGGCGCCCAATATTGTCCCCCGTCAGCCCTCACTGAGTCATGTTGTAAATGATTCTCCTAGAGCTGATGGCAGCGTTTCTATCTATGGGCCTGAGGATAAGATGAGAATAAAGTGATATAGAGCAGCTACTGTAGCTGTGCACGGGACAACCATGTAGCAATGCAAGGGGGGCAAATACTTACACTTATTGTTACATGGTAAATACTGGCTGCTACATGTAGCTCACATATGCTGGACAGCGTATTCTTACACTTCAGTATATATATATATATACCCCTCCCATATATACCTTATATCTCTCTGCCCAAACATGGTATTACCAAGATGCACAGTAACTTACTCTATTCCCAACTCAGAATTACTCCCTGCCTGTCTATCTATCTATCTATCTATCTCATATCTATCTATCTATCTATCTATCTATCTCATATCTATCTGTCTCATATCTATCTCATATCTATCTACATATCTATCTATCTCATATCTATCTCATATCTATCTATCTATCTCATATCTATCTACATATCTATCTATCTCATATCTATCTATCTCATATCTATCTACATATCTATCTATCTCATATTTATCTATTTCATATCTATCTATCTATATCATATCTATCTATCTCATATCTATCTATCTCATATCTATCTATCGATCTATCTAAGTCATCTATTCATCTATCTAATAACTATCTATCTCATATCTATCTATCTATCTATCTAATAACTATATATCTATCTATCTCACAACTATCTATTTTATATCTATAGTGTCTATCGATCTATCTCATAACTATCTGTCTATCCCATATCTATCTATCTCATATCTATCTACATATCTATCTATTTACCTCATATTTATCTATCTCAAATCTATCCATCTATCTAACTCATCTATTCATCTATCTAATAACTATCTATCTATCTATCTCATATCTATCTAATATCTATCTATCTCATAACTATCTATCTCATATCTATCAATCTATTATCGAGTTTTCACAAAGTGTATTTAAATGTTTGATTCAATATGTTTTATTTATTTACAAACAGTATAACATATACAGTATGTATATGTTATACTGTTTGTGTATAACATAACTGGTGGGTTTTCCCCTTTGTGTCTGCTTGATGTACTCTTGGGGATACAAACAGGGGCACTGAGAGGGAGATGGTAAATGAGTGGGCACTGTAGTGCAGAGGGTGTATCTGTGACCCAAGATGGCACAGCCACACCCACTCTGGCGCATGACACTGCTTCATGCCAACGCAGTGCATCTGCATAGAGCCCCTAACGCGTGTAGCTGTTCTCTGTGAGAGGCTCTGGCACGTCAGGGTACACAGAGCAGAGGTTGCGAGGTGCCTGTGTAAATCCTATACCCGACCAACACACACTTAGCACAGAGGGAATTACAATGTGCTGTGTACAGATTAGCCAGTGTGGGCATAAGAGCCCGCTGTTGTGTGTATATGTATACCCTTTCTGTGTCACATGGCGGAGCACCCTCAACAATGTTAAAAAGTTGGAAGTCATTGAGCATCAAGTGATGAGCTACAGAGCCAAAAATACAATAATAAAGCACTTTAATTTCTCTGTCGTACATTGTGCAATGTGGTGTATAATTGTTTGGAAAGTTTTTGGGGATTTTTGTTTCACAAAATATCTGACAAATCTGTCCAAGATGTGAAATTATTCCCATCCAGCTGTCAATCTGTTCATCTGTATGTGGCGCCCAATAATGTCCCCCGTCAGCCCTCTCTGAGGTTCAAAGCCCTGGGTCATGTTCTAAATTGTTCTCCTAGAGCCGATTGCAGGATTTTATTGCCAGGAAATGGAAACCTGTAGATTTGGAAATAAGAAAGAGAAACATCATTCTCTGTGTAGCTTTATAATGCCTGGAAATTAAAACTGTGGAATGTATGAAGGTGACCTAGAGAATGATGGTCTATCAATCTGTCCTATGCCGCTTGTTCTCCATCCTCACTTCTTGGCCCAGATGTCATTCATAAGTTTTATGAAAACTTCCATCTTGTAAACAGCTGGGCTGTAAAATCCCGTCACATACCTAAAAGTCAGTCTGTATTTCTTTGGGGGGATCAGAGTCAGGAAATCCAGCTGCTTCATCAGGAATATTGACCTGAAAGCAGCTGTTCAACATACTGCGATAAACTCTGCCCTGTGCCATTGTAATAAGGATTACAGACTGACCCAAACCATCCCTGTTGCCCTCTTCTCACTACAGAATTGTAACAAATGGCAATTCCCCCTAATCCTTGCATCTGATCCAGATTTGTATTTATTGGGTGCATGAAATGCTCAACAAGAAATCTGAAAAACATTGCCTGGTGGGATTTTAGCTCGTGTTAGTTCAACCATCGATCTTAGGAATAAATGTATTTTATATATTTTAAAAATGTATTTTATATATTTTGTCTGGGAAAATAAAAAAAAAGAGAATACAGGGAACTTTATTTGTGGGTTGTATAAAAAAAAAAGTACACGCAAAAAGCTTTTTCTTTATATCAGCATTTTAGAAGCTGGTAAGAGACCAAAAGATGAATAAAGAGTAAAAAAAAATAATAACATTAAATATTTTCTGTCAGCACCATCAACATTTCAGCTTGTAGTTTGTAATTTGTAAAATAACTTACCACCACTTTTTTTGCAGAAAATAGTTGTTTTTATTATTATTATTATTATTATTATTATTATTATTATTAATTGTATTATTATTATTTTTATTATTATTAGTAGTAGTAGTAGTAGTAATATTAATGAGGTTACTAAGCACATTTGATTTATGTTACAAGAGCTGTGATTTAGGATGGCTTTGATATCTGCTTACATTCCCATCAACTGTTGAGGATCACATTAAAAAATAAATAGTATACAAAATCTAAATGTAAAAGTGCATATATATATATATATATATATATATATATATATATGTAACCACCTCAAGTTCAGTGATTAAAATTTTGAAATATTCTATTTATTTATTTATTTATTTATTAACAGTCTCTTATATAGTGTAACATATTACGTTGCGCTTTATATTTGGAAACATTAACAGAACAAAACTGGGTAATGACAGAAAGATATATAGGTAGGAAGGCCATGCTTGCAAGCTTACAGTCTATAGGGAAATAGGCATTGATACACAAGGATAGGTGCTATATATTGCATTTTGGTCCAGCCAGAGCGCAAGCTTTCATGGTGGGCTGCATGATCCAGTCACACAGGAAAAATACTATAATGTGATATTTCTCCAGGTGAAAAGCCTCCTCATGTAATAATCCTCCCTTTTTCAAGTTTTTATTTTTTTATTTTTTTAAACTGCAAATAACAGTCTCAGAGGCATATTTCATTATTGGATAATTATGATTCACATAATTTAAAACTAGAAATGTGCTATTCGGTTTTCTTGAAAAACAAACACACCTGAACATAGGGGTTCAGAGTCGAATTGAGTCCCAGCCAGATCACTTTTGGGGTTCCAAGTAGAACCAAGTCCCGGTTAGGGTCTGGTGTAAGTTTGGAAATTGGATTTAAAAAACTAATCTCAGTTTTGGATTGCATGTAAATATGTCCGAACATTTCCAAATGAAATTAATTTACCTGTATTTATAAATTTAAAAAAAATCCAAAACCAAATTCAAATCCAATCCAAAACACATGAGGCTGGTTTTGCCAAAACAAAAACCATAACATTTTAAAGGCATTTTTACAAAAAATAAATTAACAAAACACTGGTTTCCACGCCCTCGTTATTAAAAACTCACTTTCACAAATAATTTATAAAATATTGAAAAAGTAGAACCTGACCCCAAAAATATAACCAACAAAACACACCAAAAAAAAAAAACAGCAAAACAACAATAATTTCCGCATGTAAGTTCAAACAAATATTATACATTTTACAATAAATAAAAGAATAAATTGAAGTGATATGGATGTATACTATATCACAAAATCCACAGTTCTACCCACCTGTTTCAGTACGCTATAAGATGTAAGTAGATGTCTTCCTCTGTATAACTACTGAGAGCAAGTTGGAGCGGCTTCTTGGGTCCTGTACCCCACAAATGCTATGAGAATAATTACTGGTGCCCAGGTGGGTGTTCATGGAGGAAAATTGGAAGGCTTGCCACTGAAATGTTCTTCTCTTCAGAGTCATACTTATTAAGTAACTTTATGCATAAAGGCAGTATACAGTACATTGAGGCATTACTATGCTTAGTATAGTTTTATAAAACCATAAGTTAGTTGGTAGGTGAGCTTTAAACCAGGTAACATTTTTTCAGTTTAAACGCTGTGATAGCAGCTACCAGGTTTCCATAAGTATAAAGGATAGTGTAGTACCTGCAGAGAAATGGGGTCCCGTGATGTGGGCTGCAGGCTTAAATGCATTGATCAATCCATGAACCAAAACCCCATTATTTATGTATTATTGTGAGTGATTTAACAATGGTGAGTGCTGAGTTTTCTGTTTTTATTTTTTTATATATATATATATATAATATACAGTTAGGTGCATAAATATTGGGACATTGACAGAATTTTCATATTTTGGCTTCTATTCACCACCACAATGGCTTTGAAATGAAACAAACAAGATGTGCCTTAACTGCAGACTTTCAGATTTAATTTGAGGGTAATTACATCCAAATCAGGTGAACGGTGTAGGAATTACAACGGTTTCTATATGTGCCTCCCACTTTTTAAGGGGCCAAAAGTAATGGGACTATCAACTCAAAAGCTATTTCATGGACAGGTGTGGGCTATTCCCTCGTTATTTCATTATCAATTAAGCAGGTAAAAGGTCTGGAGTTGATTCTAGGTGTGACATTTGCATTTGGAATCAGTTGCAGTCGACTCTCAATATGAGATCCAAAGAACTGTCACTTTCAGTGAAGCAAAGCCATCATTAGGCTGAAAAATCAAAACAAACCCATCAGAGATATAGCAAAAACATTAGGTGTGGCCAAATCAGCTGTTTGGAACATTCTTAAAAAGAAAGAACGCATCGGAGAGCTCAGCAACACCAAAAGACCCGGAAGACTACAGAAAACAACTGTGGTGGATGACAGAAGAATTATTTTCCTGGTGAACAAAAACCCCTTCACAACAGTTGGCCAAATCAAGAACACTCTCCAGGAGGTAGGTGTATATGTGTCAAAGTCAACAATCAAGAGAAGACTTCACAAGAGTGAATATAGAGGGTTCACCACAGGATGTAAACCATTGGTGAGCCACAAAATCAGGAAGACCAGATTAGAGTTTGCCAAACAGCATCTAAAAAAGCCATTACAGTTCTGGAACAACATCCTATGGACAGATGAGACAAAGATCAACTTGTACCAGAGTGATGGGAAGAGAAGAGTATGGAGAAGGAAAGGAACTGCTCATGATCCAAAACATACCACCTCATCAGTGAAGCATGGTGGTGGTAGTGTCATGGCATGGGCATGTATGGCTGCCAATGGAACTGGTTCCCTTGTATTTATTGATGATGTGACTGCTGACAAAAGCAGCAGAATGAATTCTGAAGTGTTTCGGGCAATATTATATGCTCATATTCAGTCAAATGCTTCAGAACTCATTGGACGGCGCTTCACAGTGCAGATGGACAATGACCTGAAGCATACTGCAAAAGCAACCAAAGAGTTTTTTAAGGCTAAAAAGTGGAATGTTATGCAATTGCCAAGTCAATCCCCTGACCTGAATCCGTTTGAGCATGAATTTCACTTGATGAAGACAAAACTGAAGGGAAAATGCCCCAAGAACAAGCAGGAACTGAAGACATTTGCAGTAGAGGCCTGGCAGAGCATCACCAGGGATGAAACCCAGCATCTGGTGATGTCTATGCGTTCCAGACTTCAGGCTGTAATTGCCTGCAAAGGATTTGCAACAAAGTATTAAAAAGTGAAAGTTAGATTTAGGATTGTTTAGTTTGTCCCATTACTTTTGGCCCCTTTAAAAGTGGGAGGCACATATAGAAACTGTTGTAATTCCTGCACCGTTCACCTGATTTGTATGTAATTACCCTCAAATTAAATCTGAAAGTCTGCAGTTAGAGCACATCTTGTTTGTTTCATTTCAAAGTCATTGTGGTGGTGAATAGAGGCCAAAATATGAAAATTATGTCAATGTCCCAATATTTATGCACCTGACTGTATATATATATATATATATATATATATATGTGTGTATGAGTGTATGACTGTATATATATATATATATGTATATGACTGTATATATATATATATATATATGTGTATGTGTATGAGTGTATATATATGTATATATGTGTATGAGTGTATGACTGTATATATATATATATATATGTGTATGTGTATGAGTGTATATATATGTATATATGTGTATGACTGTATATATATGTATATATGTGTATGAGTGTATATACGTGTATGACTGTATATATATATATATATATGTGTATGACTGTATATATATATATATATATATGTGTATGACTGTATATGTGTATGAGTGTATGACTGTATGTATATATATATATATATATATATATATATATGTGTATGAGTGTATGACTGTATATATATATATGTGTATGACTGTATATGTGTATGAGTGTATATGTGTATGACTGTATATATATATGTGTATGAGTGTATGACTGTATATATGTGTATGACTGTATATATGTGTATGACTGTATATATGTGTATGAGTGTATATGTGTATGAGTGTATATATATGTATATATGTGTATGAGTGTATATGTGTATGACTGTATATATGTGTATGACTGTATATATATGTATATATGTGTATGAGTGTATATACGTGTATGACTGTATATATATGTATATATGTGTATGAGTGTATATGTGTATGACTGTATATATGTGTATGACTGTATATATATGTATATATGTGTATGAGTGTATATACGTGTATGACTGTATATATATGTATATATGTGTATGAGTGTATATGTGTATGACTGTATATATGTGTATGACTGTATATATATGTATATATGTGTATATATGTGTATGACTGTATATATATGTATATATGTGTATGAGTGTATATGTGTATGACTGTATATATGTGTATGACTGTATATATATGTATATATGTGTATATATGTGTATGACTGTATATATGTGTATGAGTGTATGACTGTATATATATATATATGTGTATGTGTATGACTGTATATGTGTATGAGTGTATATGTGTATATGTGTATGACTGTATATATATGTATATATGTGTATGAGTGTATATGTGTATGACTGTATATATGTGTATGAGTGTATGACTGTATATATATATATGTGTATGTGTATGACTGTATATGTGTATATGTGTATATGTGTATGACTGTATATATATGTATGACTGTATATATATGTATGAGTGTATGACTGTATATATGTGTATGACTGTATATGTGTATGACTGTATATATGTGTATGACTGTATATATGTGTATGAGTGTATGACTGTATATATGTGTATGACTGTATATGTGTATGACTGTATATATGTGTATGACTGTATATATGTGTATGAGTGTATATATATGTGTATGACTGTATATATGTGTATGAGTGTATGACTGTATATATATGTATATATATGTGTATGACTGTATATATGTGTATGAGTGTATGACTGTATATATGTGTATGACTGTATGACTGTATATATGTGTATGACTGTATATATGTATATATGTGTATGAGTGTATATATGTATATATGTGTATGAGTGTATGACTGTATATATGTGTATGACTGTATATATGTGTATGAGTGTATGACTGTATATATATGTATATATATATGTGTATGACTGTATGACTGTATATATATGTATATATATGTGTATGACTGTATGACATGCTGAGAAATGTGTGGTTCCTATACAGGGGGAGATTACTGAAGGCTCTCATACCCAATACATCAGTAGAACTTCAGCCATCATAGAGACAGTGTACCCAAATTGTTTGTCCTCGAAAAAAAATCGGCCCATCGAGGGGGAGGGATCTGGGTACCCAGAATTTGCCCTAGCATGTGCCACTCCATCTCTGTGATTGGATTGCTACCCATACACTTGGTTTTCAAGCCATCGTCATTACCACTGGGCACTTGCTCCAGCCCTATCCCTGGTGTAAAGGTTCTGTGTGAAGACAGCCATAATAATGCATACGTACAAGTCTACATAGGGGCATATTCAATTGGGCGCGAGGTAAAACAACCTTGCACCCCTCGCGCCCAATTTTGGAATACCACGGGTATGCGCGCTCCCGATACCTGTGGTATCCAATTTTTAAAAAGTGGTCGCGGGGATTTCACTTCTAAAAACCCTGCACCGCGTAAAAAAAAAAAATATTCTGCACTTATCTGCCCGGGGGTCTCCGGTGGTCTCTGCGGCTCCCAGTGGAGTCCCCTTTGTCTTCTGCTGGGAGTCCCGGGGGCTGCTGGAAGGCTCCAGGGGCTGGTGGGAGGGGCAAGGGCTGCTGGGAGATGTAGTTCTCCCAGCACCCATTCAGGGGCACACAGACACTGGGGGGCCACACACATCGGGGGTCACACACACACACACACACTGACATACTCAACCCAGGGGCGTTTTAAGAGAGGAGGGGGCCCTTGTGCACTCCTCGTGCGGGGCCCCCTCCTCTCTCCATGGTGGCTGGCAGCCGACTGACGCTGCTGTCCACCCACCGAAGCATTATTAGACTCCGGGCCCAAGAGTGTGCCCGGAGTCTACTGCACATGTGCAGAACGCCGGAAAAATGGCCGCGGCAGCCATTTTCCGGCGTTCTGTAGACTCCGGGCACACTCTAGTGCCCGGAGTCTACTGTGCATGCGCAGAACACCGGAAAATGGCCGCCGCGGCCATTTTTCGGGTGTTCTGAGCAGCAGCGACACCCGACGCGGGACCTCGGACAGGTAAGTTTAAAACAAATATGGGTGCAGTGTGTGCTGTGCGGGGCCCCCCTGGACCCGGGGGCCCGCGTGCCCCGCACCCATTATGGATACGTCACTGACTTACCCTGCAGCAGAGGATTTGGCTTCCGACGCTGGATGCAGAGGAAGATGCAAAAGACAGCGCTGTTGTAAGTAAGTAATTAAGGACTAATTGGAAACTCCCAATTGCATAATTAGTCCTCAGGCAGGGTGCCGCCGGGGTCCCAGAGCAAGTCCCAGTGATTTTCCCAAATAAAAAATAATTTGGGAAAAATCACACTTGCTCAGGAGGTGCATGAAAAAAAACTCCACTAGGGATGGACATCGGAAGCCGATGGTTAGCAACCGTCAATGTTCCAGATTTGATACAAGAAGCTTTTCATTGAATTGCAGGTATACAATGGTTGCCAACCATTGGCTTCCGATGTCCATCCGATGGCTGGCTCTTCTTTTTCGGAAGTGGTGTTGCAACTCAGCTAAAGTGAGCATGCGCGAAGCAATGACTACTACTATGCCTGTGCAAACTATCACCATCAATGGTTACACCATGCTAGTAGCCATCGCATCACATGATTTGATGTTGGAAGCCCAGCAACTGTTCATTGCCAGGCTTCCGATGTCCATACCTAAAATGCAGCCTGTGCCGACCTCACTCCCTATCACCGTGACCTCATGATGTCACAGGAGGAGGAGGGTGTTAGAAATGATGTGTGTGCAGGTATTGATATTGCAGAGTTACATAGGCACACACCAGCGGATGACTCATACTATGAACAGCCCAGTTACTTACCCAGTGGTGTTGGTTTATTGATCGTAGGTACAGCTGTACTCACTGTTACATGAACACTGATGATGGGGCGGAGCTTGAACAGAACGGGGTCCTATGTAGCTCACTAGCCGGTGAGTATATGCTGCTTGCGGGTAGTGGTGGAGGATTGCTGGAACAGCTTTATTCAGGTGATCATCAATTCTCTCACATCAGCATAAGTAGGAGACTACTGTCTGCCATCATGTTATTGTACATAGTACTGAGATGTATACAGTCACATGTGCAGGAGAACAGATTTCCCTGCAGACACTGGGTCCTAGTGTCCAGCGTGTACTGTATGCTCAGTGGGGAGCGCACTGCTTTCTAACAGAGGCGTCACTAGGTGCAAAGAAGCAGGAGCACCCAGAGAGTCATAAAGATGCTCTGGTTGGCTCTCTAGTGGTTTGCAACCGAAAACAGGGAAACTGAGGGGGTCATTCAGACCCGCTCGTGAGCGGCAGTACACTCGCAAGCGGGTCGATGTTCCCCCACTGCGCATGCGCACGACATCAGGCCCTGAGTTCCCAGTACGTCCCGAGATATTCCAGATACCTGCAAGCTAAATACAGGTGCCAAGGTGAAGTGAAGGTGCTGCCCCCTAGGACCTGCACCCATCTTCCAACCCTACGCTCCGTGAGTGCCTCCTGGATCAGCACCCCAGAATTTCTAACACTTGGGGGGGCCCATGGTCCCCTGACACCGGGGAAGGCTCTCCCAATTCTGCCTTTTGGTCCGAGCTGCTGGATCGGATGTTGTACATTGCGCATGACATCATGACCTGGCGACATGGCTGAGCAAAGCGTGCACGCTTTCTGTGAAATCTCCTGCATTGTGCTATTAGTACATAGCAACAGTTCATAAAATAATGCGGATTAACTGCAGTTTCCACATAATTTTATGAAAAAAAAAAAAAACTTAATACATAGGCCCCATAATAACAGCTAACATGATCAGTCTTGAAGTGAATTAGTAACATGGGGCATGTGACATTACCCAGCTTTCTCTGTTTTGTGCCAGCTAAGTGCACATTTATTCCAGGGTCCAGGCCGGGCATCAGAGAGCGGGAACAAAGAGGGTGAGTTTGGTCCAGGTCTCAGCCTGCTCAGCTGTGTGACTAGGCGAACAAGAGGCATCCTGTGTCCGGATAATCCACAATGGAACAGAAACAACACTGTCTGCTGGAAGCGCTATCCTCGGAGGCAATTGTCATAATGAAGGTGATTACCGGGATCTGATTGCAATCAATATCAGCATTAAATGCCATGTTATGTAAACATCCAGCCTTGTCGGTTTCGGCTGACCCCCTTTCTCTCCCATTCTCTGCCCGGAGTCAGGTGTCGTCGGATTCGCTCTCTGCCTTTTACTTTCCCTCCTTCTCTTTCTAACCTGACATTTCCCTCCCCGAGGAAACTCTTCAGTCCTCAATTCAGACAGGTCCTTATCTCACGCTGCTCTCTGAATGCTAAGCAGAGAGTGCGCTTTCTTGTGCCGTCTCGGGGGAATTGCCGTCCTTGCTCAATGGCTGGGATGCTACATTAATATGGTCATGTGAAGGCAAGCCATCAGGGATCTTTGTCCTCCTGACCTGCTCTTGGTATACACTTTTATGGGGTGGAGGAGATGTCTATCTGAGGCCATTGTCCAAGCCCGGGTGTAATGTAAAATAGGTCCTATTCACCAGCTCCCAGATAGCTACTGCGATACCGGAAGGAACTTGAAACCTAAAAAGCGAGCGGCTCTAAGCAAAAAAAGAAAAAAAAAATCTATTAAACCAGATTAAAAGTTTTAGGGATGTATATGTTAAGGTTACAGGCAGGGGCGTACTCTATAATGGGAGCAGGGTGTGCGGTCCAGGGGGTCCCACACTGCACGCCCTGCACCCGTACTTTTTTACAATTACCTCTCCGAAGACCCACGTCGGGCCAAGTAGCGCTACACAAAACACCTGGCGTTTTGCGCATGCGCAGTAGGGAAATCGCTGGGTAAGTGGCTGCCGCACCATTTTCCCAGTGTCCTGCGCAGACGCAGCAGACTCCGGGCGCAGACTAGTGCCCGGAATCTACAGCTGCTGTCATTTTGCGGGCGGCGGTCGGGGGGAGAGAGGAGAGGGACCCGGACGGGGGATGCACACGGGGCCCCTCCTCTCTTAATAAGCCCCTGGTTACAGGGTTGGTTTTAATATTGCTGCTATTTAACAAATGCCTAAGGTGTCTTTAGGTAAATAATCGCTGCAGACTGAGTTATCCTCAATGGCGGATCTGGTCTGAGCCAATTTATCAAGCTGTGAGATCAATCGCGTCTCAGAACTTAGGGGTAGATGTACTAAGCCCTGGAGGGCCCATTTATCATTCACTATTTGCTGGTGTTTTCAGGGGATACCAGCAAATACTACTATGGAGGGATCGCCAACAGATATCTCCGATACCTGCTGCTGTCCCTCCAATTCCACCGGGCAGCCGCAAAGCGTTGCTGTCAGATGTGCCTTTCGCATTCCGGAACTTGGTTCCCGCATGTTATGCCATCTGAAGATTGCAGAAGCTACTGTATCCTATGGGCTACACTTCACATAACTAACCCCAGGAGAACCCACCCCCGGGAATGGCCACCCCACATGTGTGGTCTGCAGATATCTCACAGTGTATTGACCCCGATATCTGCACTCCACCCCTGGGGAGGAGACATATCCCCGCTCTTTCCCTGTGAAGGAACATGGGAAATGTCTGTCAGTCGGCCGCGGCTGGGCATACACTGCCCGATGCGGGCGACATTTACTGTAACTTACAGAATATCGCATCGGATGGGCATGCTGGACGATCCGGCATGCCCGACCAATCAATATTTTACCATCGGTTGCCTACACACACAGTATGCAATCCGCGGATATGGGGGCAATCCGCGGATATCGGGCGGATCACCCCCATAATTGTATAGTGTATGCCGGGCATAACTGTCATCTTTCAAATGCAATCTGTAACATGATGTAACACTCAGATAAGTAGCGAGTATCTCAGAAGTCAGCAACAACTCTCCGGATCTCAGGTAAGTATGGGAGATGTGTGTGTGTGTCAGGTAAGTATGGGAGATGTGTGTGTGTCAGGTAAGTATGGGAGATGTGTGTGTGTCAGGTAAGTATGGGAGATGTGTGTGTGTCAGGTAAGTATGGGAGATGTGTGTGTGTGTGTGTGTGTGTGTGTGTGTGTGTGTGTGTGTGTGTGTGTGTGTGTGTGTGTGTGTGTGTGTGTGTGTCAGGTAAGTTTGGGAGATGTGTGTATGTCAGGTAAGTGTGGGAGATGTGTGTGTGTCAGGTAAGTATGGGAGATGTGTGTGTCAGGTAAGTATGGGAGAGGTGTGTGTCAGGTAAGTATGGGAGATGTGTGTGTCAGGTAAGTATGGGAGATGTGTGTGTCAGGTAAGTATGGGAGATTTGTGTGTGTCAGGTAAGTATGGGAGATTTGTGTGTGTCAGGTAAGTATGGGAGATGTGTGTGTGTCAGGTAAGTATGGGAGATGTGTGTGTGTCAGGTAAGTATGGGAGATGTGTGTGTCAGGTAAGTATGGGAGATATGTGTGTGTCAGGTAAGTGTGGGAGATGTGTGTGTGTCAGGTAAGTATGGGAGATGTGTGTGTCAGGTAAGTATGGGAGATATGTGTGTGTCAGGTAAGTATGGGAGATGTGTGTGTCAGGTAAGTATGGGAGATATGTGTGTGTCAGGTAAGTGTGGGAGATATGTGTGTCAGGTAAGTATGGGAGATGTGTGTGTGTCAGGTAAGTATGGGAGATATGTGTGTCAGGTAAGTATGGGAGATGTGTGTGTGTCAGGTAAGTATGGGAGATATGTGTGTCAGGTAAGTATGGGAGATGTGTGTGTGTCAGGTAAGTATGGGAGATGTGTGTGTCAGGTAAGTATGGGAGATGTGTGTGTCAGGTAAGTATGGGAGATGTGTGTGTGTCAGGTAAGTATGGGAGATGTGTATGTGTGTCAGGTACGTATGGGAGATGTGTGTGTGTCAGGTAAGTATGGGAGATGTGTGTGTGTGTGTCAGGTAAGAATGGGAGATGTGTGTGTATCAGGTAAATATGGGAGATGTGTGTATGGCAGGTAAGTGTGGGAGATGTGTGTGTCAGGTAAGTATGGGAGATGTGTGTGTCAGGTAAGTATGGGAGATGTGTGTGTGTCAGGTAAGTATGGGAGATGTGTGTGTGTCAGGTAAGTATGGGAGATGTGTGTGTCAGGTAAGTATGGAAGATGTGTGTGTGTCAGGTAAGTATGGGAGATGTGTGTGTCAGGTAAGTATGGAAGATGTGTGTGTGTCAGGTAAGTGTGGGAGATGTGTGTGTCAGGTAAGTGTGGGAGATGTGTGTGTCAGGTAAGTATGGGAGATGTGTGTGTCAGGTAAGTATGGAAGATGTGTGTGTGTCAGGTAAGTATGGGAGATGTGTGTGTCAGGTAAGTATGGGAGATGTGTGTGTGTCAGGTAAGTATGGGAGATGTGTGTGTCAGGTAAGTATGGGAGATGTGTGTGTGTCAGGTAAGTATGGGAGATGTGTGTGTGTCAGGTAAGTATGGGAGATGTGTGTGTGTCAGGTAAGTATGGGAGATGTGTGTGTCAGGTAAGGGTGGGAGATGTGTGTGTGTCAGGTAAGTGTGGGAGATGTGTGTGTGTCAGGTAAGTATGGGAGATGTGTGTGTGTCAGGTAAGTGTGGGAGATGTGTGTGTGTCAGGTAAGTATGGGAGATGTGTGTGTGTCAGGTAAGTATGGGAGATGTGTGTGTGTGTCAGGTAAGTATGGGAGATGTGTGTGTCAGGTAAGTATGGGAGATGTGTGTGTGTCAGGTAAGTATGGGAGATGTGTGTGTGTCAGGTAAGTATGGGAGATGTGTGTGTGTCAGGTAAGTATGGGAGATATGTGTGTCAGGTAAGTATGGGAGATGTGTGTGTGTCAGGTAAGTATGGGAGATGTGTGTTTGTCAGGTAAGTATGGGAGATGTGTGTGTGTCAGGTAAGTATGGGAGATGTGTGTGTGTCAGGTAAGTATGGGAGATGTGTGTGTCAGGTAAGTATGGGAGATGTGTGTGTCAGGTAAGTATGGGAGATGTGTGTGTGTCAGGTAAGTATGGGAGATGTGTGTGTGTCAGGTAAGTATGGGAGATGTGTGTGTGTCAGGTAAGTATGGGAGATGTGTGTGTCAGGTAAGTATGGGAGATGTGTGTGTGTCAGGTAAGTATGGGAGATGTGTGTGTGTCAGGTAAGTATGGGAGGTGTGTGTGTGTCAGGTAAGTATGGGAGATGTGTGTGTGTCAGGTAAGTATGGGAGATGTGTGTGTGTCAGGTAAGTATGGGAGATGTGTGTGTGTCAGGTAAGTATGGGAGATGTGTGTTTGTCAGGTAAGTGTGGGAGATGTGTGTGTGTCAGGTAAGTATGGGAGATGTGTGTGTGTCAGGTAAGTATGGGAGATGTGTGTGTGTCAGGTAAGTATGGGAGATGTGTGTGTGTCAGGTAAGTATGGGAGATGTGTGTGTGTCAGGTAAGTATGGGAGATGTGTGTGTGTCAGGTAAGTATGGGAGATGTGTGTTTGTCAGGTAAGTATGGGAGATGTGTGTGTGTCAGGTAAGTATGGGAGATGTGTGTGTGTCAGGTAAGTATGGGAGATGTGTGTGTGTCAGGTAAGTATGGGAGATGTGTGTGTCAGGTAAGTATGGGAGATGTGTGTATGTCAGGTAAGTATGGGAGATGTGTGTGTGTCAGGTAAGTATGGGAGATGTGTGTATGTCAGGTAAGTATGGGAGATGTGTGTGTGTCAGGTAAGTATGGGAGATGTGTGTGTGTCAGGTAAGTATGGGAGATGTGTGTTTGTCAGGTAAGTATGGGAGATGTGTGTGTGTCAGGTAAGTATGGGAGATGTGTGTGTGTCAGGTAAGTATGGGAGATGTGTGTTTGTCAGGTAAGTATGGGAGATGTGTGTTTGTCAGGTAAGTATGGGAGATGTGTGTGTGTCAGGTAAGTATGGGAGATGTGTGTTTGTCAGGTAAGTATGGGAGATGTGTGTGTGTCAGGTAAGTATGATAGAGTACTTTCTCAACACAAGTGTTGCAATCACCCTTTATAGTGAATAGTACAGACCATTTCATACATACAGAAAATTACAGTTTCACATTATTATCTTTACTACAATAAAATATTTACTTAGCTGGAAATCAGCTTGACGGTCTGATCCATCTAAAATGAATCTCGATTAGACAGTATAAATAATTATAGCTTACAATCAATACCAAGCAATAAACCAAGTAGACACGTTCACTAAACTAAATACAGGGTAATTTCAAAGTAGAACTAAACTCCTTAAGTCCTAAAACAGTTTAATTATTATTCAACTAATATAACTCACTGTATTATATATAACTATGCATTCAGATACCAATAACTGGACATCTGTGGCCCCATACACTAGTTTCAATCTGTTAAACAGTTCCCGTTGGAGTACTCAGTTGAGATTGCTATAGTATCTTATGTATTCAACTCAGTTTTGTAAATTCAGAATCCTAAGCTAAATAAATGGTTTGCAGGTCTCAATTGTAATCCAAAGAATAAAGTTGATTTTTCTTTCTTAAATTATGTCTCTGGTTTTAGTTTGCAATCTAGCAGAGTTGTTACTAGAATTCATCAATTTGTTTCTGCAACAAAAGTATCACTTTATTATGTTATTAGCAAATGGTTCTCTCCTTTTATCTTACAATCGGGGGTGTTGAGAAGTTGTGGAAATCCTGCTGCTTGATATATATAGTAAATGACTAACAGGTAATGTAGTATTCTCTCTTTACCTGAGCGTTACCTGTCTCTCTCGTTCCCTGAGCGTTACCTGTCTCTCTCTTTCCCTGAGCGTTACCTGTCTCTCTCTTTCCCTGAGCGTCACCTGTCTCTCTCTTTCCCTGAGCATTACCTGTCTCTCTCGTTCCCTGAGCGTTACCTGTCTCTCTATTTCCCTGAGGGTTACCCGTCTCTCTATTTCCCTGAGTGTTACCCGTCTCTCTCGTTCCCTGAGCGTTACCTGTCTTTCTCGTTGCCTGAGCATTACCTGTCTCTCTCTTTCCCTGAGCATTACCTGTCCCTCTCTTTCCCTGAGCATTAACTGTCTCTCTCATTCTCTGAGCGTTACTTGTCTCTCTCTTTCCCTGAGCATTACCTGTCTCTCTCGTTTACTGATCGTTACCTGTCTCTCTCTTTCCCTGAGCGTTACCTGTCTCTCTCTTTCCCTGAGCATTAACTGTCTCTCTCATTCTCGGAGCGTTACCTGTCTCTCTCATTCTCGGAGCGTTACCTGTCTCTCTCTTTCCCTGAGCATTACCTGTCTCTCGTTTACTGAGCGTTACCTGTCTCTTTCCCTGAGCATTACCTGTCTCTCTCGTTCCCTGAGCGTTACCTGTCTCTCTCTTTCCCTGAGCGTTACCTGTCTCTCTCGTTCCCTGAGCGTTACCTGTCTCTCTCGTTCCCTGAGCGTTACCTGTCTCTCTCTTTCCCTGAGCATTACCTGTCTCTCTCATTCCCTGAGCATTACCTGTCTCTCTCCTTCCCTGAGCGTTACCTGTCTCTCTCTTTACCTGAGCGTCACCTGTCTCTCTCTTTCCCTGAGCATTACCTGTCTCTCTCGTTCCCTGAACGTTACCTGTCTCTCTCGTTCCCTGAGCGTTACCTGTCTCTCTCTTTCCCTGAGCATTACCTGTCTCTCTCTTTCCCTGAGCATTACCTGTCTCTCTCTTTCCCTGAGCATTAACTGTCTCTCTCATTCTCTGAGCGTTACTTGTCTCTCTCTTTCCCTGAGCATTACCTGTCTCTCTCGTTTACTGATTGTTACCTGTCTCTCTCTTTCCCTGAGCGTTACCTGTCTCTCTCTTTCCCTGAGCATTAACTGTCTCTCTCATTCTCGGAGCGTTACCTGTCTCTCTCATTCTCTGAGCGTTACCTGTCTCTCTCTTTCCCTGAGCATTACCTGTCTCTCGTTTACTGAGCGTTACCTGTCTCTCTCTTTCCCTGAGCGTTACCTGTCTCTCTCTTTCCCTGAGCATTACCTGTCTCTCTCGTTCCCTGTGCGTTACCTGTCTCTCTCTTTCCCTTAGCATTACCTGTCTCTCTCTTTCCCTGAGCATTACCTGTCTCTCTCGTTCCCTGAGTGTTATCTGTCTCTCTCGTTCCCTGAGCGTTACCTGTCTCTCTCGTTCCCTGAGCGTTACCTGTCTCTCTCGTTCCCTGAGCATTACCTGTCTCTCTCTTTCCCTGAGCGTTACCTGTCTCTCTCTCTTGCTGCTTGACTTTCGGTAGCCTTAAATCAGAATTTCTCCCAATGTCCCTATCACTATTGCTGCCTTTGAGAGAGGTTATTTGATATACAGTTTTTGAGATGTCTCTGCCCCAGTACAGAGGTCCTACTATTGCCTCTCCCTGTTAAACAGAGCAGTTGATCCCCCAACGGCTGTAACGTTGTAACGAGCCTCTGGTCAGCATGATCCAACTCCCCTGGTCCCAGCTTCACAAGTTGTGTCTAATGGTGCCTACACACCGTACGATAAAAATGCACGATATGAACGAGAACTATATCGACCTTATCATTATCGTTCAGATCGTAAATTTTTTGGTGCCTACCAACCCTCAAATGACCTGCGGTGCACGGGCTCGTATGAATGATAATGATATCGACCATCACCCATGTATATGCAGGCCGGCCTGGTCAATATCGATTAGGTTACATAGGGACCAGCGAACATTGATCACGGGTTGCTGGCCCGTCGTTGGTGGTCTGCTGGATGAACGATGACGATCATCCAGCACACCGGAAAGGTGCAAGATGATCAGTCAGCGATATCGTTATCACTGATTGATCGTACCGTGTGTATGCACCATAAGCCAGGTGCAGCTCTTTCTAACAGAGGACCTGATTCAGACCCGCTCGTGAGTGCTGGGGCGGTACACCTGTCAAACGCTGGTGTCCTAAGGCGAGCTCAGGGAGGACAGAAACCCCCCGTGGAGCAGAAGGGCAAAGGGAGCCGGCTCCGTCATGCGCATACGCGAGACCCGGATAGCGACGGCCAAGCTGTCGCTCCGGGTCTCGTTACAAAGGGGGCGTGCTGTCGATGGTGAGTGACACCACGCCCCCTTTGGTGGGCGTGCTGGGGGCGTGGCTGGCCAGACGGAGGCGTTCCCATGGGAACGCCTACCATCTGGGGCGGCCCCACTGACATCACAAGTGATGTCAGTGGGAGTGCTCTTGGCTCTGATAGAGCCGAAAGCACTCCAGAGCTTGCGGCAGACGAGACCCTACCACAAGGGTCTTGTTGCAAGCCCGATGGTGGCGATGGTCTTGACCATCACGACCATCTTTTTGGCCGCTCGCTATAGCTGTGGGTGGTCACCCACAGCTATGCGAGCGGCCAGGAGGCCGCTAAAAAAAAAACCAGAGGGACGGCCCTGATTCAGAGCGAGCGCTCTGTCAGAGCGTCCGGCTCTGAATCAGGGCCAGAGCCCATTACTGCACGCGGGCTTTAGAATGGAGTTACCTATCCATGCAGCCTAGTAGGGTGTCACAATGACAGTTAGGAGCTGATTGGTTGCTGCTTTGTCCCAGATTTATTCCTGAGTGATATTCTTGTTATGAGTCATTGCAAATCTTAAATAGGGCTCCAACCAATCAGCTCCTAACTCGTGTGTTAGAAAAATGACAGTTAGGAGCTGATTCGTTGGAGCATCATTTAAGATTAGCAACAAGGGATAAAAAGAATATCACTCATTGATAAGTCTGGGCCTTTATCTCTCTCCCCGGCTTAGTACACCTCCCCCCATATCTAGTGCCATCTCCATACCTAGGGGCCCGTTGTTTTGCTCCCTATCAGTAACCCTGTTACCAGACGCTGCACATAATAGGCCCCAAGCTGACGGTCAGCGAATTCCCAGATAAATGGCAGATTTGGGGGGAGATGTATCAAACCTTTGAAAGGGGTAATGTGGAGAAGTTTCCCAGAGCACCAATCAGCTTCCAGCTATCTTTTATCCTTTATCAAGTACATTCTATAAGTTTGTAGCTGGAAGCTGATTGGCTGGATGCTGTGGGCAATTTCCTCCATCCGTCCTCTTTAGAAGTTTTAATACCATGTAGTCAGTGTGAACTTCCGGCAGTTACTATGAGGAGCACTGCTAACTGGTTTAACCATGAGGGGATGTGCGTCAGTTCTGTCCTTCTGAGTATGTCTGTCCTGAGCCCCATGTCCTCCGGTGCTTGATTAAAGAGGAATACATCGCTATATGGAGACTGTTGCATTGCAAAGTTATTTGTGTCCCCTCGATGAAGTGTTAACAGTAATGGGTGATAATAGACTTCTAGGACTATTCTTTAGTCACATACAGGACATGCACGTGATATGTCCCCCTTACAGTATAAAGCATTAAAATACGAGTGCAAACCATTTATTCACAAAGGGCGGGATGTACTAAGCAGCGGTTCCTCCTGCCTCTCATCAGGTATATAACGTGGTTCATTACCCCGGTATGTACTTAGAGATGCGATTTAAATCGCAAAGGACAGCTCTCCTGTCAGTGCACCCTTACAGAAAGCAGATGATCTTTATTACACGTGCCACATGGGGAGCCTTGTAAAGAGCTTACAAGCCTCACAGTTCAGTTCTCATAGTATATACAGATTGAGTCTCCCATATCCAAATATTCCGAAATACTGATTTTTTTTTGTCATGACTGAGATATTGAAACCTTTGATTTTTGATGGTTCCATGTACACAAACTTTGTCTAAGGCACAAATTATAAAAAATATTGTATAAAATTACCTTCAGACTGTGGGCCTGATTCAGTGGCGTAACTACAGCCCCCGCAGTCCCCGCGGTGGCTTGGGGGCGCGGGGGCTTGTGGGGTGAGGTGGCTGCCTGCAGATTCCATGCGGACTGGCCATCCGCATGAAATCTGCAGAAAACAGCCCTCCCAAAATGGCCGCCGCCTAGGAGGAGACATATGCTAGAGGTCCTACTGGACTGCTGGGGGGACTACCACTAAGGGCACTGGGTGGGGGGACTACTACCACTAAGGGCACTGGGGGGGGGACTACTACCACTAAGGGCACTGCTGGGGGGGACTACTACCACTAAGGGCACTGTGGGGGGACTACTACCACTAAGGGCACTGCTGGGGGGGAGGACGTACTACCACTAAGGGCACTAGGGGGGACTACTACTACTACTAAGGGCAGTGCTGGGGGTCGAGGACTACTACTAAGGGTACTGCTGGGGGGGACTACTACTACTAAGGGCAGTGCTTGCGGGGAGGACTACTACTAAGGGCACTGCTGGGGGGGACTACTACTAAGGGCACTGCTGGGGGGTTAGGACTGGGGCACTATATAAGTGGGTCTACTACTGGGGGCATTATGTAAGGGGCACTGCATAGGGGGACCACTACCTGGGGCCCTGCATAGGGGGGGGGCATCAGAAAGTTTTTTGGCAGGGGGGCGCAAAATTTATAGTTACGCCACTGGCCTGATTCAGAGCCGCTCGATGCTTCCCCACTGCACATGCGCCGCATACGGCGTGTGCATGCGTGAGCCTCGACCAGTGACTGAAGCTCATCACGACTGGGCTCGCTACAAGACGGGGCGGCTGTCGATGGTGAGTGACAGCTCACCCCGTTTTGTAGGCAAGTAGGGGGGTGGCTGCACAAATATTCTTTATCACTCCCGATAAGCTAATAATATAGCAATATGCAAATGAAATAAAGAGGTTGATCACATGTAAAATATAAGAAAATGCACAAAGGTCATATAATAATTAAAATCTATACATACACAATTGAGAAAGTATAAAGGATTGCTAATCAGTGCAGGAATAAGAATAATCTATATAATCTAGTAATTAATATCAATTATGGCAGTAACAAGAGTACTCAAAAAACAAAAAAAGTACTTAAGACATAATGGTAGCAATATTCCTAGTAAGTGGCAATATAATGTGCTCAGTAAAAACCTTCCAGTCGCCTAGTATGAATACAGGATAGTAAATTATGTCAATGAATAGTGGTAAAGAGCCTGATCCAGCTCAATGTCCTTGAAGTGGCAGAAATAAGGAGCCTTGAATAATATCCAGATAAAAAGAACCACACGTGAGGAACACATATATGAAGATTCAGGGCCTGATTCAGACCCGCTCGCAAGCAGGTCGATGGTTGGCCAGTGCGCAATGCGCGTGCCCTGGAGCCAGTGAGAACTTCACTCGCTCCGGGACTCGCTAGAAAATGGGGCGTCTGTCGATGTTGATCGACACCTCGCCCCGTTTTGTAGGCGGCGAGGGGGGGGTGGCTGGACAAACGTAGGCATTCCCGAAGGAACGCCTGCCGTTTGTGGGCGGCCCTACTGACATCATTCGTGATTTCAGTAGTGAACTTCCTGCTCTGTTAGAGCAGGAATTTCACTCGGGCTTGCGGGAACCAAGACCCTACCAGAGGGTCTCGTTGCAAGCCCGATCGTCGCAATAATCGCGACCATCGCCAGGCCGCTCGCAGCGGCCTGGAGGCAGATTTAACAAAACAAAAAAAACACCCTGATTCTGAGCGAGCACCTCTGAATCAGGCCCTCGGCGTGGAGAGGGTAAAAGTCAACAGTTAATTCAAGCAGTATGGCAGTCTCATTGGACCGATACAGAGCTCTTACCAAATGCTGCCTGCTGTGCACAGGTAAAGAGAAGGGACGTCCCTTTTCCTCAGTGTGTAATCCTGGCCGGGCTGTGTAGATAGTGGTCTAGGGAGCTCATTCAGACCCTCTCGCTTAGATGTGAACGCTCGTAGCTGGCCGATATTTGCAATCTGTGCATGCATATGCATCGCAATGAGCGTGCTCGAACCACTGCAAAAGATCGGGAAGCACTCGCTCGCCCAGCATAGACAGCCCATCTGAATGAGTGACAGAAGAGGCCATTTGTGGGTGGTAACGGGGGCAGGCCACAAGAAACGGGGGGAGTGGAGGTGCGAACGCAAGTGTGCCTGTGTGTTTCAACGCCGTTTCAGAGGCGTGCATACTTAAGAGGCAGCATCATTGTACACGTCACTTGGGTATAGTCTACCACAAGCGCTGCGATCGCATCCGATGGTGCTCGGTGTACCGATGATTTCATGCACTTCTAGTAGATTGTTGCGCAAGCGGGTCTCTTATGAATGGCTGGTGGGTGGCTGCATACACTAAGTGATCGCATGCCAGGACGTAGTGGGCATGCTAATGCCTTGCCGTGTGATCGCCTGCCTTGCTGGGGGTTTGCTGGATTTGCATACGCAGTCTGCGAGCGAACGCATCTAGCGAGCGGGTCTGAATGAGCTCCTAGGCTGCTGTGGTAGTGACTGTACTGCCGGTCAGCCGGTGAGACGGAGCCACAGTAATGGTTGATGCAGAGAGTAGTGCAGTAAGTCTGTATCAAATAAGGCAGTGAGTATGCGATCCGATCGTAGAATGAGACGGTCCCACTTGTCAGGTTCGGAGGAGTGAGGACGGCTAACGCGTTTCTCGGCTCCTAGTCTGCTGGCCGTTTCTTCAGTGCTAGTGACCCTCACTCAGTTGAATCTTTCTGTATAAACCTTGGGTAATCAGAATAAGTAGGCGATGCATTCCGGTGCTTAGTACATACGGGAAATGTGGTAAAACACCTGAAAACAGCGTTTTTGGGGGTTTTACCGTATTTTTAAGTTTAGTACATACCACCCAAAATGCTCTCAACTATGGCTAAGAACTCGCTACTGAGAAACCTGTGACCAGGGGGAGAGGGGAGACCTCAGCACCAGGTGCCTGGTGATCCCCTGCCACAGTGAGCACTTACTTTATGCAGTTACATTTGCTGGTGCCCTGGAGCTCCGGGGGATAGACACCTACTTAATTCACTTTATGTTCAGTAGGTACCATGGAGGAGATGTATCAAACCTTGAAGAGAGATTAAATAGAAGGAGATAAAATGCCAACCGATCAGCTCCTAACTGTCACGTTACAGGCTGTGTTTGAAGAATGACAGGATCTGATTGGTTGGTACTTTATCGCTCTCCAAGCTTTGATAAATCAGTCACATAAATGAGCACATAAGGAAAGGATCTGTGTGGTTCCTACATTTTATTTAGTAAAGAACAGTGTTTGTGGATGAGGATATATAATGTAAGTGCCCCAAGGGTTAACTCAGACTCCCCCATTTTAATAATAAGGTCAGTAGCTTACATTTTCTACAGCATTTTGGGGGCAAAAAAAAGTCAGCATATACTGTCTGTAACCTATCTACCTGTGAGCAACATGGATCAATTCAATTTGAAATGATGCTAATGATATTCCAGAACCTGCACAGAAAAAACTCAAATGTACCTTTTTTTTTTTTTTTTAACAAATTAATGACAAAGTATCAATGTGAATAACATCACAGAATTATTGGCAGATTCCTACAAGTTGGTAGGTGCGTAACAGATGTTGATTCCAAACCAGAGTAGGTTATATTGAAGATAATTGGATACAGGTGACAGAAGATAAACAGCAGTCAATACGATAAGGTATCAATCTCTCTAGGGCTTACTGTACAGGCATATAGCACTGCAATGCTCAATAACACAGTGACAGGCTTGGGCACATGCAGTCTAATTAGCCTGACCTTTAAGTCTGGTGACTCAGACATTTGACGTTATTGAGACTGAAGAGCCATGCGCAGTAACACAAACATGTGATTATTGTGGCTTATTAGTCATGCACAATAACACTCAGATAAGAGACAGCTTGTAGCATATAACCATTTCACTACATGTCAAACCCCCCCCTTGCTTAGAGATCTCTTTTGTTCCGAGTTCTAAATGCTTCAAACTTCCCAAAATTTCCTATTAAAAAAGCATCAAGTATTAATAACAACATAATTAATCATCACGTTTAGTTCACATTTTATACAAAATGCGCTCAGTGGGTGTAAGTCCTCTACTGAATATATTGCCAATATTTTGCTTACTCATTATAAAGTTAACTGTAATTAACTCATTCTTGACAAGTAGTCTAGTGAAATGATGTGTGATGGCAACACACTTTGATCTGCCTTGGTGGTTATTGTTGCATAGGATGTTGAGGGCTTCTTTAGGGTTTAAAACTTTAAGTTCAGTAAAAATACTTTTAATCCAAAGATTTTGCTGCTTCAGTCAAAGCCATATATTCTGCTTCTGTTGAAGACAAAGCAATTGTTGGTAGTTTATTACTTGACCAGCTTAACTGATAGTTTCAGCTTCTAGATTTTGCAAACTCCTTGGTCCTTATACCCAGCAGGTGATTTGCAGGACCTGGGCCTTTTAATTTAAAATTTTCAATGTTAATTTCTTGACCAGGTACCTGTAGTAGCAAATCATCCACGTAAATAACAATAAGGAATAGCTTTCCTTCTATGGTTTTCTGGTATAGACAATGATCTGTTTCTGATCTTTCAAAGTCCATTTCTAGCAACACAGTGTCTAGTTTGATATACTAACATTTGCCACTTTGTTTTAAGCCCTATAATGAGTTCATAAATAGGCATACTTTTCCCTCTGGAAACCAAGTTTTATCATAGTACTCTAGTGGCTCCAGATTTCTTCAGCTAGTTCATCATTTAGAAATACTGAATTACAATCTAGTTGATATGATAGCAAGTCATATAGTGCAGATATAGCAATTATCAAAGGTAGGGCACTGTACCGTGCGACAGGAGAGAAGACTTCACTTTTGTTATTGCTCAGCTTTGACTTAATGGATGGAGATGAAACAAAGGGCCTGATTCAGAGCCGCTCGTAAGCGGCCGCTCGTTTGTTCCTACCGATGTTCGCACAACTGAGCATGCGTACGGATTTTAATACGCATGCGCGAACCAGTCAGTGCGGCCGAAAATCGTGTGCTCGCTATATAGCGAATGCCTGCTATTTTGAGTGACAGGAGGAGGCGTTTGTGGGTGGTAACAGGGGAAGATGCTTGAAAACGGGGAGTGGAGATCAGAACGCAGGCGTGCTTAACGGTCAAAACAGGGCGTTTTAAGGGTGTGCATAATTAACAAAGCAGCGTCACTGACCACGTCACTGGGTTATTTTATAGTCAGAACTGCTCACAAGATTGCGGTAGGAAAAACCAACAACAAGAATAGCGAGCAGTTCAGATGCCTTTCGATGTACTCGATTAATCTAATAAATAGCGGACATGACGTATGATGCGAGCGGCCAGGGGGCGTTTTTTTCAAAATTACGTTCGCATGTTTTGTTCGCTCGTTCAGACATAGAGGCGTGAACAGACCGCAAAGAGCGAACAGTTCATTTAAATAGCCAGCCCCTATTTTCTGAACGAGCGAGCGCAAATAGCGTCCGGCTCTGAATCAGGCCCAAAGTTCAGGTTATTTCTAGGAGCTCCCACTACACAATGATGCAGGTTTCATGATTAATCGGTTCAGTAGTATTTTTTCCAACTTGGAACAAGTATATATTAATATACATATAAATCTTCCTCTATCTCTGATCATGGTCTTATTATACTGGGTATTATAATAACAATAGCAGAGCTTGCACAATGTAAGTCATCCACAGAAGTATAGCGGTATATAACATTGTACCTGTGATATTTAGCTCTCCCGCATATCATGAAATATTAAGCTTTACACATCGTCCATCGCAATGGTTTTCCATATGGGGTAGAGGTGGCGCTTTGTGCCGAGAATATTTTCTTCCTGTGATCTTTATTTGTGTGAATATTACGGAGTATATTTTTGGAACTTACTACTTTTTTTTTTTTACAAACTCATTTTCATTACTGGAAATTCCCATACAGACAGACCATACACAGACAGACAATGGACAGACAGATAGACAGACACACAATGGACAAACAGACAGACAGACAGTGAGTGAGCATGATATAACCTTTTCGTTACTAATATCATTCTGACATTTCTCAGAGTCACTGTCTCTCTGTCTCTTGTCTCAGTGGCTGCGATCTGAGCTTCTCACCTGGACATTATCCCCTGCATCCTGCAGCTGCTACCTGTGTTGTGTAGTAAATAAAGGCTGATTTCCTCCACGCTCTGTAATTTCCCCCGAGGACTTTACAAGGTGCTGATAGAACACAGCACAACTCTGTAATTAGTGCCTCCCCCGTCCGGCCCTTGCGGCTGCCCAGGAACTTACTGAGTGCACAATCAAAACAAGTCCCGGCTCTGCCTGTCATTTCCGTTAGGTAAAGAAAGACAATGATACTGCACTGGTAATGCTGCAGACCTGGGGGATTTTATAAAACAAATAGAGAAAACAAATATACTCATATTATACAGTATGTGCCTTCTACACCCGGAGTGCACCCCTCACCCTACCCACAGGTACTGTACTACATGGGCTTGATTCGGATGCTAATGCCATTTTAACGAAGATCGAGCAATTGTCGCCATTGCGCATGCGTATAACCTGCACTGCACAAACGCAGGTGTGTCTGACCGTTTAAAACACCGTTACTTGGGCGTGCATAAATTAGCCGCTGTGATCTCCTACGCAGCATGAGAGCCCCCCGCGTGTTAGCAGAGCTGGCGAGTCTGCGGCTGGTCAGACCTGCAACAAGGGCAAGATGGCCATTTGATGTGCGTCAATGTTACCGATATTTACGCAGGTAGGTGATGTCGTACCCATATGAGAAGGCAGCGGTGGGCGTCCATCAGCTCGGGCATGCTTTGAACTATTTGCATATTTTCGCAGCTGCGATCACATTAGCGTCAGTCTCTGAATCAGACCCTTGGTGGGCGTCAACAGGGAAGTGGCACCTCAAACTCAGACGTGTTGCGACCATTTTGGGGGGGTTGTCTCTGCCTGCAGCTGCGATCCCGTATGCAGTAAAAATGGTGTCTCAGTTCCAGCGGCCATTCTGCGTAACCATGAGGCTAATCATTGACCGATATACGACCAATGCTGCGTCTTTGCACACAGGGCCTGATTCAGAGCCGGACGCTATTTGCACTCACTCATTCAGAAAAAGGGGCTGGCTATTTAAATTGAGCGCTCGCTCTTTGCCGTCTGTTGACGCCTCTATGTCTGAGCGAGCGAACGAAACATGCGCTCGCTACTTTGTAAAGACGCCCCCTGGCCGTTCGCATCATACGTCATCTCCGCTATTTATTAGATTAATCGAGTACATCGAAAGGCGTCTGAACTGCTCGCAGTGCTTGTGGTTGGATTTTCTTACCGCAATCATGCGAACAGTTCAGGCTAAGAAACAACCAAGTGACGTGGCTGATGACGCTGCTTTGTTAATTATGCACACCCTTAAAACTCCCGTTTTGACCATTAGGCACGCCTGCGTTCGGATCTCCACTCCCCGTTTTCAAGCACCTTCCCCTGTTACCACCCACAAACTCCTCATCCTGTCACTCAAATTAGCAGGCACTCGCAATTTTGCGAACACACATTTTCCGACCGCACTGACTGGTTGGCGCATGCGCATTACGACCCATACGCATGCGCAGATGTGCGAACATCGCTCGGAGCGAACGAGCGGCCGCTTACAAGCAGCTCTGAATCAGGCCCACAGTTCCTTTGATTTGCCTGCAGGCATCTCAATACAAATCCTGGTGGCTGCGATATTTGCATATATTCGCAGAGCCGCTACATACATATTCGCAGCTTCGGCGGCATTAGCACCTGACTCTCATCTGCCTTCAGCAGACTTATGAATGTAGCTCTTAATGGGCTTCACTTAGAGTTGGACACATTTGCACTCGGATCGCAGCGATAACAGATTAGTCATTAAGTGTGTCCGGCTCAAATACAAAATGTTTTTTGTGCGACGGGCGTACGAGCGGCACTTACGCTGATTTGGACACAATTATATTTAAAATAAATACTCAAATCAAAGTCACTCAAATATAACGTATTAACACCTATACGCTGAGTCTTAAGATCCAGCTCCGCGACAGTAACATATACCAAAGGTTATAAGAGATTAGGCATATATTACACCCAGATACAATTACCCCCAATCGGGTCATGAGCACAAGAAAAGTTATATTTACATTTGTATTGATAATGAGAAATGCATTTGTTCTTGGGTTTGGTTTAAATAATACAATCAAACTCCTCCATAATACAGCAGATATCACTGTCCTTCTAGTGAATGAATGAAAATAGTAAAATATTACATTTAAAAGACACCCACAAAATCACATAATATATGCACAAGCAATGCGTATTGGGGAATCCGCAATCCGATCACTTTTGGAGTTCCGAGTAGAACCGAGTCCTGGTTTTTATCTCATGTAAACATGCACCAATTTCCATGATTTTACCTGTTTTTATTCATTTTAGAGAAATTCGAATCCAAAACACTTGAGGGTGCTTTTGCAAAAACCAAAACAAGGGGGTTCGCGCATCAGTGGCGTCACAAGGGGGGTGCGGGGGGTGCGGCCCGCACCCAGATGTCACCCGCCGAGGGGTGACACCAAGGTGCAGGCTCCCCCTCAGTGACAGGAGCCGGGTGCTGCACTGTAGTATTAAGTGCAGCACTCGGTTCCTGTCAGTGAGGGAGCCGGCACTGCACATGCCTGCACCTCCTGCATCCCCCACCGGCACCGCCCCATTGATAGGTTTTGTTTACCACGGCCACGGGCCGGGTTCGGGCTGCGGGACCACGCCCCTCGCCCAGTGTCGCGCCCCCTCCTTGAAGACCAGGGCCAGGATGCCACGCCCCTTGCCTATTATCACGCCCCCTCCCTAAGGCCACGCCCCCTTTTCCTCAGGTGCCGCGCACATGGCGTCCCTCCCCGCACCGGGTGTCACCGCGGGGAGAGACACCACTGTCGCGCATGTCTGTACTTTGGACTAGAGATGTGCACTGACCCCCTGAGTTTTGGATTTGGATCTGAATTCATCTTTTGGTTTTGGATCTGGATTTTTTTTTTAAAAAAGGTTAATAAGTTTTTAAAAATATGCTAAAATCATGTATATCCTCCCTCCAAAGCCATGTCCTGTCAGGGCAGCCTTCCCTAACGTTTCAGGCAGATTGGTCATTCGGAGTGCATGGCACATGCATGAGGATCATCCCTCTGCCCTTTGGCCTCCAGCTAACACAAGAGCAGAGCGGAAGGAATCGTCCAGTATCATCCCAGACCTAACTACAGGCTAGACCAGTGTTGGCTAACCTTGACATTCCAGCTGTTATGGAACTACATAACCCAGCATGCACTGCTACAGTTTTGCTATTAGGGCATACTAAAACTGTGGCAGGGCATTCTGGGATATATAGTTCAACAACAGCTGGAGTGTCAAGGTTAGCCAACACTGGGCTAGACCATAAAATGGCTGAAATGCATGTTGACAAATGCAGCGTGGAATGGCTCTCCATGGACTGGAGAATCAGAAGCATAACTGAAAGATGGTGTCCGGCGAGTTTGCGGCTCCATTGGCAACGTTTCCATACTGTTACCATGGCAACTCAATCCAATCTCCTCACATCTGATTGAATTGATGCCTGAAAGTTGTTGAGGTGAAAGTCTTTATGCGAACCTCACAAATTCTAAACTCTGGCCATCTAAAAAAAGAATTATGTGATGTTCTGCTTCTTCGAACAAGTATTCACACTCTGCGGCTGCCACCACATTGGCCAAAGCATTTGCCTGAGCAGTCATTTGATGGTGCAATAAATATAAAGTTGCATCATTTCTCCCATACTCTGTGACTTTGCCCCTATGAGTTTGAGTGATCTGTGTCAGTAATAAGAGGGCGCCCCGTGTTGCGATGCATTGAGATGAGAGCCAACGTGAAACCTGCGTTCAGCTTCTGAAGACCAGTAAAAGGATCTTTGCTTCTTGAGGCTCTTGGGGAATATTAGGGTGGTATTAAGATAAAACAACAACTGTAATTTATATCATGTTGGTATCATTCTCCAAAAGGCAAAAAGTCCACATTTGGTTGGAAAGGCCCTCTTCCATGGGTCACCAGGGCATTTGAAGATTATATTGTACCTTTGAAATCTAATTTGGTGAAGATTTTTGCTAAGAACCATGTTGTCAGCAGATACAATATTACTGTTCTTGTTGTGATCTTATACAGCTCTCTATAACCAATGCAAGGTTGTAGTGATCCAAACCCTTTACTTCCCCGAGAACATTTGTGTGCCGAAGGGTATTTCTTTCAGCCCCAGGCAACAGACCCACCGAGCGGTGGAGGCAATTTATTATGATTCTTCTTGTCACAAACATGAGAAAATAGGATTTTTTTGTGCTCACCGTTAACTTAGTATCTCTAAGTAGTGATTAATTCTGCTCTACTGTTGATGATGAAAACACAACCTGGTGAGTGGGGCCACCTTAGCCATAAGGTTTATTTTGGTGTTTTCTAAGCACTAGGTCATTTATCAGACATTACATCCCCAACTGTTTCTCAAAGATCTGGTGTCTAATTTTCAGGCCCTGCCTTGGTATTGAGCAATATTTGTAACCTCTTCAATGCTTGCACTCCATTATGTTTAGCTTGATTATGCTGTCACAGTACTAGAGTATCTTGGTGAAGTCCAATGGCCTACTGAAGGCAGAACTACTCAGGATATGAGAAGTCCAGTTCATGTTAGTGTGCAAGGCTACCTATTCCTGGGTGAGTAGATTGGGAAATGTCTACCAGCAATCACTGCAGCAGAGCAGACACTGCACATACTATAAGTAATCGATTTACCAAAAAGTTCCAGTTTATAGACACAAATAAGAATCAATGACCAACATGGATACTTGTGAGGTAGTACTGGCCTTTTTGATTTAGGACAAGTTCAAGGGCAATGGCGGCCTCTAGTGCATGGAGGTGAAAATGTCTGTTTCTAACACTAAACACATTAGTGTATTGAGTAATCTAGATATATCTGTCTACTATCTACAGTATGTGTATTACATTACAGAAAACATATCAAGATAAGATGCTGTCACATATTGATCTGTATATCTGTTATTGCTATTAATCTTATATATATATATATATTATATAGATTTCATTATCTACATCTGCACACACTTAAAAATACAAATTAAAATAGATGTGATAGATACTGTATATAGATAGATATCAATAGATAAATAGATAAATATGAGATAGATAAATGTATAGATATGAGATAGATATTATATAAATAAATGTATAGATATGAGATAGATAGA
The DNA here is from genome assembly GCA_031769625.1 of Taudactylus pleione. Taxonomy (NCBI): domain Eukaryota; kingdom Metazoa; phylum Chordata; class Amphibia; order Anura; family Myobatrachidae; genus Taudactylus; species Taudactylus pleione. Next base: position 86,158 of record JAUIMM010002225.1, read on the forward strand.
TATGAGATATATCGCTAGATAGGAGATAGATAGATAGATAGATAGATAGATAGATAGATAGATAGATATAGATATGAGATAGATAGATAAATACAAGATAGATAGATAAATAGATATGAGATAGATAGATGTGAGATAGATAGATAGATAGATAGATACATAAACATAGAAGTTGACGGCAGATATGAACCACTTGACCCATCTAGTCTGCCACATTTTTAAACATATTGTTACCTCATCCCTTATTGATCCTTACTTCTTCTGAAGGATATCCTTATGTCTATCCCATGCATGTTTAATTGCTCTACTGTCTTAGCCTCTACCACCTCTGATGGGAGGCTATTCCACTTGTCCACTACCCTTTCTGCAAAGTAATTTTGCCTCAAATTTCCATGTCCTCTTGTTCTAATACTTCTCTTTCTTTGAAGAATGTCTCCTTCCTTTACCTTGTTAAAACCCTTTATATATTTGAACGTTTCTATCATGTCCCCCCTTTCCCTTCTCTGCCCCCTGTAGTGGTCCTCCCTATTCAGTGCCCTCAGTAGTGGTCCCCCCCATGCAGTGCCCTTTATATAGTGCCCTCAGTAGTAGTCCCCCCTGATGCAGTGCCCCCAGTAGTGGTCCCTCCCAGCAGTGCACCCAGTAGTAGTCCCTCCCAGTAGTGCCCAAGTAGTAGTCCCTCCCCGAGGCAGTGCACCCAGCAGTAGTTGTCCCCCCCCCCAGCAGTGCAGACAAACACACACGTAAAGAGAAAAAAACACACTTACCAGAATCCCCGCTCCTGCCACCATCCACTGCTCCGTTCTCCCGCTCTGAATTATGGGAGAGACGTCATGACGTCTCTCCCATTACCCACTGCAGGAGCCGGAAGATGGAGCTCATGAGTGAGCTCTAGCCCGGCTCCTGCAGTGGGCGCAGCAGCCAATGAGAGTCTGTTTGACTCTCATTGGCTGGCTATCAAAATAAACACACTGCTGCCGATGCCGGTATGTTTGTTTCTGTCTGTAGTGCAGACTGAACTTACTGCGGTCTGCACTACAGTAACCATCGGCGGGCCACGGGGAATGGCTCCGCGGGGCACCCATGGCCTGTGGGCCACGAATTGAAGACCCCTGACAAATACGGTGGTATTATCACTTCTTTATTTCTGCTACTGATTCCTCTCCCTATGCAACCAAGCGTCTGACTTGCCTTCCTCATGTTACAATGTTTGCTTGCCTTTAAGTCACCTGAAATAGTGACTCCTAGATCCCTTTCCTTTTAATGGGTTTCCAGTATAGTGCCATTAATACTATATTTAGCCTTTGGATGTTTAAGACCCAAGTGCATGATCTTGCATTTTTTGGCATGAAACTGTAGTTGCCACGTTCTTGACCATTCCTCCAGTCTACCTAGATCCTCGTTAATTTGTTTTTCCCCTCCTGGTGTGTCTACCCTGTTGCATACCTTTGTGTCATCTGCAAAATGGCATAGTTTCCCTTCAATACCATTTGCAATGTCACAAATAAAGATATTAAAAAGCACTGGTCCCAGTACAGACCCCTGAGGTTCTCCACTGGTAACATTTCCCTCTGGAGACTGCACTCTGCTACAACTCTGTGTTTCCTATCCTGCAGCCATGATCTTATCCATTCAGCTATCTTTGTATCTAATCCCATGCTTTCCAGTTTATTTAACAGTCTGTGATGTGGAACAGTGTCTAAGCCTTACTAAAGTCTAGATAAGCTATACCTATGCCCCCCCTTTATCTATTTCCTTAGTCACCCAGTCAAAAAAGTAAATTAGATTTGTTTGACATGATCTCCCCCCAGTAAATCCATGCTGTTGGGGTCCTGCCAGGGGCGTTTCTAGAGAGGAGGGGGCTCTTGTGCAGTCTCCGACACGGGCCCCCTCCTCTCTGTTCGGCGGCCAGCAGCGCACTAAATCGTGCGCGGCCAGCGTCGGAGTTATAGACTCTGGGTACTAGAGTGCGCCCAGAGTCTATAGAGTTTACGCAGGTCACAGGAAAAATGGCTGCAGCGGCCATTTTCCAGTCATTTTAAAGCGCCAGACCGCCGTGCCGATGTGGGACTCCAGAGAGGTAAGTAATATTATGGGTGGAGGGTGTGCTGCGTGGGGCCCCCCTGGATCCAGGGACCCGTGTGTCTGGCACCCTTTATAGATACGCCCCAAATTGCTGGATTTGAGATAATATATGACTCTTTCTTTTAAGAGTGTTTCCATCATCAATTCCCTCCTACTGATATAAGGCTCACTGGTCGGTAGTCACTGGTCAGTAGTTGCTTGCCTCTTCATTGCTTCCACTTTTGTGCAGTGGGACAATGGGCCTGATTCAGACCCACTCGCGAGCGGCTGTCCGCTCGCAAGTGGGTCGATGTTATGGACTGAGCATGCGCACGACGGAGGGAGCTCCATCGTGCGCATGCGCCAGACGCGACGAGCGAAGGAAAGTCCTTCACTCGTTGTGTCCGATCAAAGGGGGCGTGCTGTCAATGTTGATTGACAGCACGCCCCCTTTGGTGGGCGTGCCGGGGGCATGCCTCCCTGACGGGGGCGTTCCTAAGGGAACGCCTCCAGTCAGAAGCCGGCCCACTGACATCACTAGTGATGTCAGTGGGAGTGATTTTGGCTCTGATAGAGCCAAAATCACTCCGGAGCTTGCGGTTGAAAACCTCAACCGCAGGCTCCGGCTTGCAAATTCGATGGTCGCGATGGTCTCGACCATCGCGACCATCACAATGCACGCTCGTATAGCCTGTGGGTGGTGACCCACAGCTATACGAGCGTCTAGGAGGACGCTCCATGAAAATGGAGCCTGGCCCTCATTCAGAGCGTGCGCTCTGCTCAGAGCGTACGGCTCTGAATGAGGGCCAATGTTTGCTTTTTCCAGTCCTCTGGAATTACTCCAGTAGCTAGTGACTGGTTGAATAATTCTGTTAATGGTGTTACCAGCACCCCTTTAAGTTCTTTTAGTATCCTCGGATGTATCCCATCTGGCCCCATTGATTTATCCACTTTCAGTTTTGAGAGTTCTGATAGGATCTTCTCTTCTGTAAATGTGCTTGTTCCTACCTCATTCTTCTGATTACACCTGTAACTTACCTGTTGTCCCTTTCCCTCTCTCTCAGTAGTGAATACTGAACAAAAATAATTATTAAGATGATCAGCTATTACATTGTCTCCCTCAACAAGACTCCCTCTTTCTGTCTTTAGTCTTCTTATTCCACCTTTTGTTTTTTTCCTTTCGCTTATATACTTAAAAAAACTTTTGTCCCCTTTACCCACTGACTGTGCCATTTTCTCAACATAACTAGATATATAGGGGGAATATGTTGATTCAGGAAAGTTTAATCAAATTAGAGAATATAGGACCAACCTTATTTGTCCTCTAATCTAAGGGTTTTACAAACGTTACCTAATTTCTGAATGGTTGGCGGTGAACCACTGGAAGGTACAGTATACTTCATACAGTGGGTGTTGAAATATTTAAGAAAAAATGGTTCAACTACAAAGAAGAATTTCCGTTTTTGACGCACTCTTTTCTGACAATACTGTCTAAAACGTAGCTTTTAATACAATCGAAAATATAATAAAATAGACTGAACAACAATTTATCATATACATAGATTACAAAAATTAGGGTATTGAACCGATGTATGAAATAAAAATAAATCTGGTATATGGTTAAACATCATTTAAACACTATTATTTGGAAAAATTGGTAACATTAGTTATATCACTTTTTGTTCTTTGGAATACCTGATACTTGGTTACATGCAACAATATGTTTATATTGAAAGCTATGCGGCTTCTTTGTTACATTTTATTGCTACAATACCAAAGGGATTTCTACACTACCTTGAGCCAGAATAATACTATTTATAAGATATACATTGGTTTATTGCTTCTAACCCTTAACAACCTTGTATAGCTTACTTAACTTAAACTAATAAATAACGACACAGACAACCAGAGCTTGGCTAAAAAAGGTCACAGCTTTTATTTATAATGAATTAACCTAACCAGGGTGGCAAAGAGACGCTGCAGACTCAGTTCTAGCTTTTTCTTTGCTCAAATACTCGGGGAACGACTGACACGTCCCCCCTCTAGACGCACTAACGCTGCAAGGGTCCCACTTCCCTCCTGGGCCAATCCGAGGCGCTTCCGTACCAAAAAGCGCCCGGGTCCCCCCGTGCGGAGCAGGACAAATTCGCCAGGTTCATCGAGGGCAAGTGCCCCCACAACGTATCTTACGCCACATAAAGCCACTGAGCTGCAGCGTACTCCCGCCAAAGCCAGACTCCAAAGGAAACTGGCCCGCCACCCAACACGACCTAACTCAAAACAAGAATTCCTAAATAACGAAACTGAATCCAAGTCATCAAGATGCCCTCAATCAGGATTGAAAAATACCGAGTTAAATCTCCAACTAAAAGCTATGACTCACAACCAAGCCACCCAGTGACACCGCATAACAGGCTTCTGACACATTCACCTTCTTCCTTGTCCTGTCTAAAGCATCATGCTTATACATCACTCTCCAGTCAAACTATGCACCATACAGATCACACATCCTCCAATTTGGCCATAAACCCAACAAAAACCCTCACCACGAACGATCACTCCATACCTTTCCACTGACGCACATCGTTGCTCCTGACAGGCAACACCTCCTAGTCAGACACATCCTATTTAGTCACCGAGGGCACAAGAAACCCAAGCACGAAACTCTACACCTAAACCGCGCACATCATTTACAACCCAAACTATCAACTGCTGCAAACCCAGTGAGCAACAAAGTTCCATACCCTGAGTATCGCACCAAACCCAAACCATCCCGACACAACTTTAAGAAAACACATAGCAACTAACTAGCAGGGATGCATAAGAGGGGAAAACAAGTAACCCGAGTGAAGGGGAAAAACTAAAAAACCTACCCGTGAACCAAATTGGGCCGGATCAAGGCTCCCGGGAGGAAAAATTAAAAAATCCCTTCACCACCCCCCAATTGTTGAATGCTAGCCGTTCAACGATTGGTTGGTAAACAATGTTTCAGGTTGGCGCCAGGTGCGCAACTAGCTCTAGTCGCAACTGCACATGTCTCCTAGGCAGCCGTTTGCACACCCTAAACTCTGCAGGGAATGTCCCCGCAATCGCTGCGCCAATTTGAAGAAAATGAGTACTAGAAACTGAAGCAAAGAAACTGCCCCAATCAAAACTTTGCCCCAAAACATCAGAGAACTAAAAATGTGGTACGCAGGATAAGCTTGGGCCTGTAAACCAACCTCGTATTCCAATTGAACTGTAGTATGCAGGATAAGATTGGAATGTAAACCATCTTTGTGCTCAACTAGCAGGGCGCCACATCTATAATGCACCACAAGGCGTACCGGGCAAATTAACCTCTGGATGTTGAGAAAAGGAAACTATCCACCCCCACCTGTATGGTCTCCACTGCCCCATGAAAAATTGCCAAGCACCACTGATCTCCGGAAAACAATATCTTGAAACAAAATCTCTGATGAAACTAAACACTCCAAAATTGCAGCTGAAAAGTAAAATGTAAAAACGAGGCCTAACACCCGTGAGAAGCCACCTGATCCGTAACCACAAGCAACGCATAAAAACTGCACATCAAAAAAGGCCTCCGGGAGACGCTGCGAACGGGGAACCCAATTAACCCAACATGTAATAAATGACTGGGTATGTACATGTATACCTTTAAGATTACTATAGATAAGATACCCGTTGGCGCCGCCACCGCAGAGGCTTTGGACCCACCCTACTCCGAATGGTTTCAAACTATAAAGTAAAGCAAATATTGCAAAAACTCACCCTCCGTAGATGGCTTAGCCCATAATCTCGCCAAAAATTGCCAGGCAAACGGTTACGTCCATGGTATAATTGGGACTAGAGACCGAAGCGCAATTTACATGACGAAATATAATATTCTGTACCTAAACGCACAAAAATAAATGACAAAGGGAACGCAAAAAGAACGAGTTTCAGATGTAGATGGCATGAGCTACACCCAATTCTGTAGATTAGAAAAGAATTAATCCTCAGTCGCACTGACCAGCCTATATGGCCATGAAAATTGGGAACGGCTCCAACAGTAACATTACTCATAAGACCTGCATCGTAATAAACTACCCAAAAAATTTTCCTCTAACTGAAAGCTCAAAATACCTGGCCAGCCAGCCGAACTGGTAAAAAACTGCAGCAAAAACTCATTGCCACTGAAGTACAAAATTAGTTCACCGATAAATTGAACCAGAAACCTGACCCAACAATGAAGTGCCCGCTCAAACTGCGTAAACCTATAAACAAGCCGCCTTTAAGCAAACAACTTGCAAACCCAGTCATTTAAATTTGTTTTGTTTTGTTTTTTTTTTATTTTTGTTTTTTTATAGTGTTTCTACTGAGACTCAAAACCTTAAATGTCTAGTGTGATATGCGGTCCATTTCCCACTACGCTACAAAAAAAAACCTATCAAACAACCATAACCTGCTATCTCCATCACCAACAGACAAACTGGACACAAAACCTACATTCATATCCAGCGCAACTGGAACCCCCAAAACACGGAAAAAGTAGACTGTGCCAAAAGAGGAGGTCCAAACAGACGTCACTCCTTCCTGCACCCATGAAGAGAAATCAGTCCAGACGATGTGCTACACCGACATGGTCAGTGCCGGCCTGAACATACAAAAGTAAGAAAAATTGGATTTCTCGATCTAGGTGTCGGAAACCGCACCGCCCGAAGGCAAACAATCATTGCTAATTCAACTGAACACCACTGAAACCCCATGCATTGCCCGTCCTACGAGTGCAAGACAACAAACCAAAAAATTGACCCAGAATAAACGTAACCAGAAAGTCAACATAACAAGACTGCGAACTAAAACTCATAAAATGTGGAAACTGCTATGAGGAACCAACGGGGATGGTAGAATAACGGAACTACACAATGTATAGGATACTACCATGTATAGGATGCATGCTGCACTAACCGAAACTAACCCACAACCGGCGTGGGGCTATAACCACAGAGAAAAGAAACCAAACAAAAAAATGTCGACTGAGCCTAACTAGCTCCCTTGGAGCTACCCCTTAGTCGGGAGGTAAACCCTCCTATACACCTAGGCTATACCCGGATAGGCGTTACTCCCGCAGGTGCGGCATGAGGGCAAACGAAAGCCCAACCTCCAAAACATAGGCGGTCATAACCGGCAAAACAAATGCCTTATAAACCATTATTACACCCGCTTAGAAAAGGTAAAGCGAGGCAGCCAGTGACCAAGGAGGGTTGACGCTGCTGCGTAACCTATAAACAAATTGAAACACCTATTGCACCCAAAAGGCATAACAGCCCTACCGACATGGTTCCGCCCGCATTGGGCATAAAAAACAACCCATACCAAATTTCTGGACTAGACATACATGTAACTACAACACCGATGTATAATAAATCCACCCATGCACCCTGTCCGCCAAATAGCCCATGGCAAAGGGGAGCATGACCCAATCTATTATATTCACAAAAATTGCGACACTCGCCTATGTTGTCTGATTCTGAACAAGAAAAATCAGCAAATTAACTTCTGAGGATCCTTATTCGCTGCTGCGCAAAGCACACAGCAAAAGCTGAATTCACACCATGTACAGTACCCTTGTTTCCTAACCCCTATAACTGCGTCATAAACCACCCTGTAATTATCGCCTAAACCCCTTGACTAACCGCTGCGCAACCCTCCTGTCAATCTTACGCGGGCGAGCAAACGGTAGATGAGAAACAAAAATGGAATCATAACAAAATTTGTGACACAATCATACTCGCCAGCACCAGGTGGACCCAGAACCTCCTCTACAATGCTTCTGCGAGGCGCCATCTTCGCTGTTTTAACGCAGCGGAGCCACCATGTCGACCGACATAAAAATCTCAAAACGCACGGGATCACTAGCCACCGCAATGGAACAGCAGCTGCATGAACTTCAGCTTCAACTTGAGGAGCCAACAGAGCCAGGCCGACCGGTAACTAAAGGAGAAAGGTGAGCAGGAGAAGGCGGGTGCAAGCACGGGGGTGGAGGGGGTGACAGATGTGAAGGCAGGGAGGGTGCATGGGACCCACAGGGGTGGAAGGATAATGGGTAGAGAGGAAGATGGGGTACAGGAAGCAGAGACATAGGAGAGGCGGGGAGCCATACTAGGAAAATATTATAAGGAGGCATGGATGAAGGGGCAAAGAAAGATAGCCAGAGGAAGGAGGGGCAGAGATAATTGGGGGGGGGTAAAGCAAGGGAAACAATGAACCTGCGGCCGGGGGGTGGGGAAATGGGGGCAGAAAAACGAAGAAAGGAGGTGCGGGGAAGCAGGGACAGAGGGCAAGAGGAGGTAGAAAGGCAGGGGCAGGCAGAGGGCATATATGGGCTGGAGCTGCAAAGCCAGCTAGGGAAAAAAAAAAAAAAAAAAAATGGATGCTGGGCTGAGATCCCACTACCAAGGTGGGACCCAAAATGGCCACCATGGGAAATGGCCGCCGGGCCTGCCGCGCGGGCAGGGAAAATTCATAGCAGCTGACAAACAAAGTGACACCCCCCAGCGCGGTGGACCCGGCGCGGGGGGGTAGGAAGGGGAGTGCGGGGCCGCACTCGCGGCGGTGTGGCCGGAAAACCGGCGGGCGGCGCGGGAGGGGTGACCCCCGCAAGTGAAGGCTGGAGGGCAGCCAGGAAACGCCAGCGGGAGACGCGGAGATGGGACCCCCGCTGGCGCAGAGAGTAACAAGCGCCGCCAGGGACTGGGCACCGGCGGGAGGAACTCACCCCCACCGGCGGGGAAGGTGAAATGGGGACCGGAGGGCAGTGACCGGCACGCCAGAGGGAGGCGCGGAAGCGAGAGCTCCCGCTGGTGCAAAAGTGCCTGTGTTGCCGGGGCTGGAAGCCGGCGGAAGGTGCAGGAGCGCACACCCCCGCAGGGGGGGTGAAGGAAAAGGGGGCTAGGGGGAGAACTAAAAGGCGCCAGCGGGAGGCGCGAAAGCGGAAGCTTCCGCTGGCGCAGTGAAGTGCTGGTCTGCTGCGGGAAGGGCTGGAGACCTACAGACACGGGGGAGTCACGAGAAAGTGGAGGTGGAGGAGGGGGGGTGCATGATGCCGGGGCTGAGTGGTGCATAAGCTCAATAATACCAAATACAGGGGGGTGGAGGGGGGGGCAGAAATGGCATGAACGGGCTATACAGGGAAAGAAGGCAGAGAGGGGTGGGGGGCAGTACAGCCTGAAAAGCGGATAAATGTAAAAGGGAGGCACTAGTGGGAATATATATACCAGGGGGGAATGCAAGGATTAAACTGGAATAGAAAGGTAATGCACAGAAAAAGTAGTGTTTCAAAGATCCAGGAACCAAGAGGCTGTCCATGCTCACACAGCCCAATATATACTGATCATCTGACCACTCCTTCAAGCAATATCATTGGCTCACCCAACCAGCTGACCAGACAGCCTTATAATCTGCCCAGCAACAAGGCTGTCATCAACAGCCATACAGCAAAAAACATAGTATTCTTAGTTATACTCACGCTTATTCCGCCTTCGTATACTACTCTCACCGTAAAAGGAGAAGACCCTTGCAGCGACATATTTGTTTAAAAATCTCATGCTGGATCAAGCTTGAAAATAAGAAAACTGTTTCTGTTGTTCAGTCTATTTTATTATGTTTTCAATTGTATTTCTTCAGATCTGAACGATAACGATTTTAAAAATCGTTCAGTCGTTCATATCTGAAGGAAAATCTGACATGTGAGCCTGCAACAATGAACGATGCGCTTTCCCGATGGTCAGACAACGATATCTGACATCTGATGTGTTTACAGTCAGTTTTGGACGTTTTCAGTCATTTTAATGCAGTAAAAAATCATTCAATCGTTCAAATCGTTTGTAAAATCGTTCATCTGACAAATCAGTATTGTCAGAATCTGATTACTTTCTTAGCCTCCTCCTGTTATACAAGATACTCCTCTTTCTCTTCATTATTTTGCGTCTGCTTGTATTTCCTAAAGGCCGTCTTTTTTGCTTTCACAATACTTGCTACCTCTTTCCCAAACCACACCGGCTTCCTTTTCCTTGTGGTTCCTAATCCTTTTGATACAAAGGTCTGTTGCCTTTAATATTGCACTTTTTACATTTTCCCACCTCTCCTGCACTCCTTTCACGTTCCTCCACTCTGCTAAAGATTCGCTTACACATCTTCCCATCCCAGCAAAATCAGCTTCCTACACTCTAATGGGGGGTGTCCACTTAGCGATATACAAACAAGAGCACGATTGCGACATTGCAATCGTGCTGTTGTTTTTTGTGCTAGTGATGTGCCTAGACTGAGCGTTCACTCGTTCAGTCCCGGCACATCCTTCATCCCCGCACATGCTGAACCTAACGAGATCGTCAGGTTGACCTGCATGTACGGGCGATGTCAGATGTCAGAAGCGACCCGCCGGCACGCGCATCGCGGGTCACTTCCGTCCAAAACATCCCCGATGCATGCGCGATTTGCAAGCGACTGCACGATAATGACATAGTTATCGTGCAATCGCTTGTTTAAATCGCTAAGTGGATACCCCCCATAACACTTTTGTTTTTGTATGGGGTGAGTCAGTATCTGTCTTTATTCTAAACCATACTGCCTGATGATCACAGGATCCCAAGTTTTCACCCCCCTTTTACATCAGATATTCTGTCTCCATTTGTAGAGAGATAGATATAGATATGAGATAGATATGAGATAGATAGATATGAGATAGCTATCTCATATATTTATCTCTCTCATATCTATCTATCTATCTGAGATAAATAAATAGATGTGAGATAGATAAATATTTACTGTAGATATGAGATAGATAGATAGATAAATATGAGATAGATAGATATGAGATAGATAAATAGATATGAGATTGATAGATAAATAGATAGATATGACATAGATAGATAGATAAATAGATAGCTATCTCATATCTATCTCATATATCTATCTCTCTCATATCTATCTATCTCATATCTATCTATCTATTAGATAGATATATATGGGATAGATAGATAGATAGATAGATAGATAGATAGATAGATAGATAGATAGATAGATAGATAGATATGAGATAAATAAATAGATATGAGATAGATAAATATTTACTGTAGATATGAGATAGATAGATAGAAATAAATATATAGATGATAGATAGATAGATAGATAGATAGATAGATAGATAGATAGATAGATAGATAGGATAGATATGAGATAGATAGATAGATAGATAAATAGATATGAGATTGATAGATAAATAAATAGATATGAGATAGATAGATAAATAGATAGATAGATAGATAGATAGATAGATAGATAGAAGAAATAAATAGATATGAGTTAGATAAATATTTACTGTAGATATGAGATAGATATGAGATAGAGGTGTCTATTTACTAAGCAGTGTTAGGAGACAGAGTGAAAAGTGATAAGAAAGTGATAAGGTGCCAGCCAATCAGCTCCCAACTGTCATCTCAGAGGCTGTGGTTGAAAAATGACAGTTGGGAGCTGATTGGCTGGCACCTTATCACTTTCCACTCTGTCTCCTAACACTGCTTAGTAAATAGACCCCAGATAGATATATAGGAGATAGATATGAGCTAGATAGATAGATATAAGATAGATAGATAGATAGATAGATAGATAGATAGATAGATAGATAGATAGATAGATAGATAGATAGATAGATATAGAAAGATATAGATGAGATAGATATATATGAGATATCTATATATCTCATATCTATCTATCTATTAGATAGATAGATAGATAGATAGATAGATAGATAGATAGATAGATAGATATGAGATAGATAGATAGATATGAGATAGATAGATATGAGCTATAGAGATAGATAGATAGATAGATAGATAGATAGATAGATAGATAGATAGATAGATAGATAGATATGAGATAGATATTTACTGTAGATATGAGATAGATATGATATAGATAGATATATATGAGATAGATATGAGCTATAGAGATAGATAGATAGATAGATAGATAGATAGATAGATAGATAGATAGATAGATAGATACAGTATGTGATAGATAGATAGAAAGATAGATAGATAGATAGATAGATAGATATGAGATAGATAAATAGATAGATAAATAGATAGATATGAGATAGATAGATAGATAGATAGATAGAATGTCATAATTTGTGGGTTTTTGTTTGTCCACCCGCCTCTTGAAGACTGACCACAAGTTCTCAATGGGATTAAGGTCTGGGGAGTTTCTAGGCCATGCACTCAAATTTTAATGTTTTGTTCCCCGAGCCACTTTGTTATCACTATTGCCTTATGGCAAGGAACTCCATCCTGTTGGAAAAGGGATTGTTCATCACCAAACTATTCTTAGATGGTTGGGAGAAGTTGCTCTTGGAGGTTGTTTTGGTACCATTCTTTATTCATGCTGAGAAGCAACCCCACACATGTATGGTCTCAGGATGCTTTACTGTTGGCATGACCCAGGACTGATGGTAGCGCTCACCTTTCCTTCTCTGGACAAGTGTTTTTCCAGATGCCCCAAACAATCTGAAAGTGGATTTATCAGAGAAAATAACTTTACCCCAATCCTCAGCAGTCCAATCCTTATACCTTTTGCAGAATATCAGTACGTCCCTGTTGTTTCCCTGGAGAGAATTGGATGCTTTGCTGCCCTTCTTGACACCAGGCCATCCTCCAAAAATCTTTGCCTCACTGTGCGTGAAGATGCAGTCACACCTGCCTGCTGCCATTCCTGAGCAAGCTCTGCACTGGTGGTGCCCGATCCCGCAGCTGAATCTACTTTAGGAGACGGTCCTGGAGCTCCCTGGACGTTCTTGGGCACCCTGAATCCTTCTTCACAACTATTGAACCTCTCTCCTAGAAGTTGAATTGAATTGAATTTATTTGTTATCATCAGCAAACAAGTTTGACAGACGAAATTACATTGCACAAAACACGCTAGAAACCAGTGAAACAGCAATCCATGGTAACAGCAATCCATGGTAACAGCAATCCATGGTAACAGCAATGGTAGAGGTTATTACGAATAATTAAATAATACACAAATGATAATAATAATTTAGCTGAAAAGATACATTCATAGCATTCAGCATGTGCATAGCAGATGGAAGAAAACTAACCCTCAGGTGACTCGTATGTGCCCATAATACTCTGAACCTCTTTAGGGACGGAAGCTTATCAAAAGATTCATAAAAGGGATGGCTTGGATCTGATATAATACTCTTGGTTCTCTTTAGAACCCTAAGCCCATAAACATCATGAATAGTTGGCAACTGCACGCCAATGATTTTACTAGCGTTCCTAACAACCCGTTCCAGTGCACTCCTTTCACTCGCAGTTCTTGATGATCCAATAAATGGTTGACTTAGGTGCAATCTTACTAGCAGCAATATCCTTGTCTGTGAAGCCCTTTTTGTGCAAAGCAATGATGACTGCACGTGTTTCCTTGCAGGTAACCATGGTTAACAGAGGAAGAACAATAATTTCAAGCTCCACCCTCCTTTTAAAGCTTCCAGTCTGTTATTCAAACTCAATCAGCATGACAGAGTGATCTCCAGCCTTGTCCTCGACAACACTCTCACCTGTGTTAACGAGAGAATCACTGAGATGTCGTCAGCTGGTCCTTTTGTAGCAGGGCTGAAATGCAGTGGAAATGTTGTTTTTGGGATTAAGTTCATTGTCATGGCAAAGAGGGACTTTGCAATTAATTGCAATTCATCTGATCACTCTTCATGACATTCTGGAGTATATGCAAATTGCCGTCATAAAAACCGAATCAGGAGACTTTGTGATAACCAATACTTGTGTCATTCTCTAAACTTTTGGCTATGGCTGTAGATATGAGCTAGGTAGATAAATATGAGATTGATAGATGATAGATAGACAGATAGATAGATAGATAGATAGATAGATAGATAGATAGATAGACGGATACAGTATGTATGTAGATTTATGTGTATATATATATTTATATATATACATATCGTGCATAAATCATGCATATTAGATAAAAATATATAGTGTAATACCAACATATACAGTATAAAAAAGTGCTCTCATGAAAGGAATAAAATGGTGAATGTATTCAGTTCAAGAATGAGAACCATAACAGCGATTGTGTAAATACTGTAAGCACTGCACTCGTGCTTTATAGATCCAACACCTAATGAGATCCCAAAAGAGTGATATAACTCGTACCAACAATTAGTAGATCACGGTCACGTACGGTACATCATCTCATAGGTACATTGCCATTGTCCCGATATGACATAGATATGACTTAGAAAGATAAGTATATGGACAGAAATAAGATTAATATATAGGCAGAAACACACACGCACACACACATACACACACGCACACACACATACACTCACGCACACACACATACACTCACGCACACACACATACACTCACGCACACACACATACACTCACGCACACACACATACACTCACGCACACAACCTTGAGATAAATGTATAGAAAAAAAGAGACAAGGGGCCAAATGTAATAGGGTGAGAGTTTAGGAAATGTGAGAGTTTAGCAGTAAAACTCTCACAATAATACATTGATCGAGTTGTATTTTCAAAATAGGAAACACCTGGATGAGAGTTTAAGGGGTCTATGTATTAAGCAGTGATAAGAGACAGAGTGAAAAGTGATGTCTGTGATAAGGTACCAGCCAATCAGCTCCCAACTGTCATTTTTCAAACACAGCCTGTGAGATGACCCCTAAATCTTGAAAGTTTGTTGAGTATGTTCCACGTTCTGTGACTTTATAGCATGTAATAGCCTGCGAGATGCAGGTATCAGCGAGTTCCCAGAGAGCCTACATGATGTTTCAAAGAGGCAGTTGTCAGGTTTGGATTATTTTATGAACCCGGGGTGGATGCAGGAGAAGAAACTGGAACGGGTTTGCAGTAGTGAAATGCAGCAGATTTAATAGGAGTATTATAATTCATGAAACGGTGATAGATATATAAACTGGCAGAAATAAACAAGTCCAAGTGATGTGTAGCTGAAAACAAATGTCTGTCAGGAAAACAAAGTCCAATTAATAAGACTGGGAACAAGTGTCAGGTAGAAAACACAAGGTCCAATGGAGGTGTGACTGAGGAACAGAGGTCTGAAGTACTGGAGTGGGTCCTGAGTCCGGAGAGCTGGAGGGTTCACAAACCGTGGGGTGAGTAACGGGGTATAGCAGGGTAGATGCGGGTATCCGGGAACAGCCTGTGATGGAGACAGAGCAGGAAACGGAGCACTGCTAGGACTGTAATAATCACACTGAGCTAAGGAGCACAGAGAACTCTCACACAGCTTGCGCTGTGTACACATTGCACTGGCAACTAGAGGGTGTGCTGAACACCCTTAAGTACCATGGGAAAGTGCTGCTGAGAGTACACACAATATGCTCCAACCTTATTGCCCATTCACATGCACAAAACCAAGATGGCGGCACCCAGCAATCCCCAGTGCGGCAGCGCTGCCAGTCTCACCTGTCACCACATGGCCTGTACCCTTCAGACATCCATGCAAACCTCGCACCAACATCCAGACACCAGCACCCCCACCGGTAGGACCGTGCCAAAGAACCTGCACAGTTAGAGATCGTGACCAGCCAGGTACAACAACTCTGGTCGTGCCAATGCCCCCTCATTTACGAGTGGCCTCCGGACACTTACCAGGCTTCTCTGGGTTAGAGGCACGGAACTTGCGGATGAGGCTAGGAGCATTATCATCATCTGCTTTAATCCAGCATCATTCTTCTGGGCCATAAGCCTTCCAGTCCAGCAGGTACGGTAAACGTCCATATCGAAAGTGGGAATCCAGGACTTGTTTCACTTCGAATTCTACCCCTTTCTGAGTGAGAACTTTAGGAGGTGCAGGAAGGACTTTGAGGAACTTATTGAGAACAAGAGGTTTTAGTAGGGAAATGTGAAATGAATTCGGAATCTTGAGGTAAGAAGGGAGTTTTAGTCTGTAGGCCTCATGGTTAATGACCTCAATGATAGAAAAAGGATCGATGAACCGGGGTGCGAATTTCATGGAGGCGTAGGTTGCAGTTGGAAAGCCAGACCTGATCCCCTGCTTGCATCTTGGGAACAGTTCTACATTTCCTATCTGCCCCTTTTTTTATAATGGATAGTATGTGAGGTGGGTCCCAAAGGATATTCACCTGAGGGTGCGCTCATATAAACAGCAGGATCGATATAATACATTAATACATTTTATTAAAAGTATGTACATTAAAAAACATATAAGAAATAATACAATGATAATACAATAAATCCACTCAAGGATATAACAATTATCTCATATCTTTGGCAATTCTTATCACTGCTCAATAATTTCAATTTTGCAAATGGATTAATTAAACTCCTTCCAATAATGCGTTTATCCAGATCAAGCAATAAAGATCTCTAGTTCCAATTTAGGGTTAAAAAGCTCCCGACTATAATAGGATTAAGTAGCCTCCGCGCAAGCTTCAACTTTAAACAATTCCACTCCAGTGGTGAGTATAGTTTCCAACCAACACTATCTGCAGCCAGCCGAAAGAAAAGTCTGCGGAAGCTATTTAAAAAGACAGTGGTGGTGTAAAAGCTCAGTCTTAGTATAATTACCCAGCTCTCCTTACACTGCTGATTGCAGGACCGATGCCGGTCCAAGTGTATTGTAGATGTCTTGCTATATCACGGACTTGAAATTCTCTGTCTGTGTATATCCAGGGAGACGGTTGTTCCTTTTTTTATAACGCTGAGAGGTCTTGAGGAGAGTTGCATGAACTTGTGTCCAAATCTGTGCACATTTTCGTAGAGTAGAATCAACTGCAGGAACATCATAGATTGGCAGGTCTTTAAACGAAACTCTAGGATGGAGACCATAAACCGCATAGAATGGTGACTGACCGGATGAAGAATGGTAAGAGGAATTCTGCGCCAATTCTGCCTAAGGAAGAGAGTCAGACCAGTTATCTTGGGAGGACATGTAAACTCTTAAAAAGGTCTCTAGGTCCTGGTTCACCCTTTCTGTAGATCACAGTTTCTCAAACTCGGTCCTCAGGACCCCAAACAGTGCATGTTTTGCAGGTCTCTTCACATAATTACTAGTGAACCTCTTAGCTGCACCTGTGGATAATTTAAAACGTGTCAGTGACTAATGAATACACCTGTGCACCTGCTGGGTGATCTGCAAAAAATGAACTGTGTGGGGTCCTGAGGACCGAGTTTCAGAACCACTGCAGTAGATCCATTACTTTCAGGGTGATAGGCTGTAGAGAAATTTAATTTGACTTGCAGAGTAGAACAAAGAGCTCTCCAAAATCTGGCCACGAACTGTACTCCACGGTCCAATACAATTTCAGTTGGCAGTCCGTGCAGATGAAATATATGGTGTATGAAAAAACTAAATGGAACATAATGGACCATCTTGGAGTAACGGTTGAACACCTCCCAGATGGTGGTGTAGCCATTGGAAACCAGAAAATTTGTCACGAAATCCATGGACAGATGGGTCCATGGACGGGTTGGAATAGGAAGTGGCACCAGATCTCTGGCAGGAGCTTGTCCAGATGTTTTGTGTTGGGCACATTGAATACAAGAGACAATGAACTCAGCCACCTTTGATTTCATGGCAGGCCACCAATAGGAGCATTGCAAAAACTCCAACGTTTTACAGATACCTGTGTAGCCAGCAAAGCGAGAAGAATGAGCCCAGGACAGAAGTTCTTTCCATAACTCCGGCACCACAAAGGTTTTCCCTAGAGGAGGTTGTACTTGAATGGTAGCGAAGATCTTAGAGTCGAGAACCAGAGTCTCTCTGCGGACTTCCACATTGCTATCTGAAGAGGAGGAGTGTGACAGAGCATCAGCTTTTTATTGAGGGATCCAGGATAATAGGTCAGAGTAAAACTAAAACGTGAAAAGAATATGGCCCAGCGGGCCAACCTGGAACTGATGCATTGGATATTTTTTAGAAACAGCAGGTTTCGATGGTTGGTGTATACAGTAAAAGGAAACTTGGCACCTTCGAGTAGATAACGCCACTCCTCCAAGGCTAACTTGACCGCCAGCAATTCCTTCTCTCCGACGGCATAATTACCCACAGTGATTACAGCCTGCTATGTTTCCTCTTCTCATACATTCTTCCTGGATGGAGGTTTATGTCCACGCAGTTCAAAATCTGTTTTTTAACATCTATCTACATTATCTGCAGATGTTACATGTGAATAAGGCGTCAGCCGTCTAAGCATATATATGATTTGTAGTCCATCCTGCTTTCAGATTCTGATATATCATTTGAGGAGAAAGTGGATACACAGGTTTCTCCCTCTGGACCTATCTCGGAGGAGGAGCATCATTCATCAGTGGATGTTCTTCTCTAGAGGGGCGGTTAATTCAATCCTCAATATAGTGGATGAAGTACCTAAAGCCTAATAAACCTGGTGTTCAGACACCAGAAGGTGATTTAAGCTGGATTCCCTCAATCTGAACAGCTCACTGAGTTTATAGGGGAAGCATGGAACACTAAGTAGACTGTTCCAGATTCCAAAAAAGATTAGTATCTTTTTCCCCTCTCCCACAGAGATAGTGCATTAGGTGGGAAATCCCTCTCCCTGCTGGGGATTCTTACATGACACCTTCCTAAGGGTTACACCCAAGAAGGTTGCATTCACAACTCCCCCATCAGATCCTATCAAGGCAATTTATGCCCTGCTAAATTCAGGGGTGTTAATCCCGGTTCCTTTAACTAACAATGAAGGAGTTATTACTCAGATTTGTGTTTGATTCAGAAGCTAAATAGGTATCGCTCTACTCTGAATCTGAAATCTCTCAAAAGGTTCATCCATGTGCCCAAGTTCCGTATGGAGACCCTACGTTCAATTATGCTGACAATGGAACCTGGGAATTTCATGGTTCCCCGAACATACAGGATCATATCTGCATGTACCTATTGCACCATTCACCAAGGGTTTCTGAGTTTTGGCTGCTCATCAGCAACATTACCATTGCCTTTTGGTCTATCCACAGCCCCTCGGTTGTTTACCAAGATAATGGCGGTCATGATTGCTCATTTCAGAAGGAGTCAGGATATTGCCATACTCTATGGAGGTTTTACAATTGAGAATGCGCATATTGCTCCAAAATCAGAGGGTACCCATTCACTCAGCTAGGCAAGTCCTGGGGTCCATGGATCCACCTTCAACATGGTGGAATATGCCCAGTTCCATTTCAGACCTCTACAAAGATTGATTCTCTCCAGGTGGAATGGACAGCATGATCTTATAAGGTCTCAGAGGATCCTTCTCACTCCAGAGGTTCATCACTCCCTCCTGTGGTGGCTGAGAAAGGATCATCTAGACAAAGGGCGCCCCATTCTGGAATCCAAATTGGATCTAACCACAGATGCCAGCCTTAGCGGATGGAGGAAAGTGACAGGTCATCACACCTTCCAGGGAAAATGGACAAATCAAGAGGGTCATAACACCTACAGCTACACCACACTGGGCATGCCCAATCTCATCTGATCTTGGAAGCTATGCAGTATTGGGCCTGGTTAGTACTTGGATGGGAGACCACCTTGGAATACCAGGTGCTGTAGGTAACTGCCAATAAACATTCTGGAACTGCGAGTAGTATACAGAGCACTAATCAGGGCACAGGACCTGTTTCAGGGCAGGCCGGTCCAGATCCAGTCCGACAATGCGAATACAGTGGCTACCTTATCATCAGGGAGGCACAAGAAGTTATGTAGACATGAAGAAAGTGACAAGGGTTCTGATTTGGGCAGAACATCATCTTCCAGCTATCTCAGCAATATTCATACCGGGAGTGCTAAATTGAAAAGCAGACTGTCTTATTTTCCAGGACATATACGCTGGAGAGTGGTCTCTCTATCCAAGAGTGTTTCAGCTCCTAGTAAACAAATGGGGTCTACCAGAAATAGATCTCATGGCATCACACCACAACCACAGGGTTCCCAAGTGTGGGTCCAGGTCTAGAGACCCATCAGCTGCATTTGTGGATGCACTGGGATGGGATTTCAAGCTAGCATATCTATTGCCACCGATTTCTCTACTCCCAGGAGTTCTCAGAAAATTCAAACAGGAAGGCGGAATGGTAATACTGGTGCCTCGGGCTTGGCCCAGATGTCATTAGTTCACCGACATACATAATCTGTCCATTGACAGTCCTATCCTCTTCCTTTATGGTTAGATCTGCTAACGCAGGGTTCTTGCCAACATCCAGACTTACTTCATCTGGTTTTGATGGCATGGCTTTGAATCTTCCATCCTAAGAGGAAAAGGTTTTCCAGTTCTGTAATTCAAATGATGTTAGGGCACAGAAGCCTGCTTCTGCCCGCATCTATTACAGAGGGTGGCATTCTTTTGGTCAATGGTGTTCCCATAAGGAATATGATCATATGAATTCTGTTAGAAAATCAGATTCTCTTTTTGTATTATATGGTTTTCACAAATGAGGATGGCCGTTTAGTAAACAGACTCAGGCAAGACGGCTTCGAATGACTATCTCCCAGGTGTAAACACACAGGCTGATCTTCCTGTCCCAAGCACGGTGACAGCACATTCTACTCAGTCTGTAGGGCCAACAT
This sequence comes from Taudactylus pleione, assembly GCA_031769625.1. Taxonomy (NCBI): domain Eukaryota; kingdom Metazoa; phylum Chordata; class Amphibia; order Anura; family Myobatrachidae; genus Taudactylus; species Taudactylus pleione. The sequence goes on from JAUIMM010002225.1 coordinate 106,852, forward strand.
GGGCATTCAATCGTGGTGCCTCTGCTGAACAATTATGAAAGGCTGCCACGTAGTCTACCGTCCACACTTTTCTTAGGTTCTATACCTTGGATACTTTTGCCTCTCAGGATGTTTCCTTTGGGCGACAAGTTCTCCTTTCTGCTCAGGAGCGTCCCCCGCCCTAGGTGAACTGCTTTAGGACATCCCCATGGTATCCCTGTGGATCCCTATGGGCCCTGAAGAAGATATATAGAGTTATGGTAGACTTACCTAGATAACTCCTTTTCTTCTAGGTCCATAGGGTCCACAGGGTACCCACCCTGACGCACCTGGCTTCATTGGGTGAATTTCTTTCGGTCACAGATTCCCTCAACTTCTGTAAGAGTGTTTCTGGTGTACGATTGTTCTTCCTTCTCCTCTTTCCTTCTCCTGCCTTGTGGCTTGTTAACTAAACTGAAGTCCTATGGCTGGGGGCAGGGTATATATGGAGGAGGACCCATTCTGGGAGCCAAAGCGTTAACTGTTTGGTGCCTGGTCTTCCAACCATAATATCACCCCCTACCCCCATGGTATCCCTATGGACCTCAAAGAAAAGGAGTTATCTAGGTAAGTCTACTATAACTCTATATTTTTAATCAATAATCTCACTTACATAATTGTCAGAGCATAAACCCTAAAATCTGATTATTTTTTTGTCTTAAATTTGTGTAGGTAACAATGGTGCTTTCAGATACATTACAATTGTCCTGTGTTTGGGAATTCAAGTCAAACTGAAGTCAGTTTGTTTCATAAACAATACAGTTAATGCAAAGGAAGTAAATGGCAATGGCCTTGGGTCTGAGACCACCTTGATCTGACTTTAGGTGCATATCCACTACACGAGAGTACGATTACAACTTTGTAATCGTTCACCAACCTGTGCAGTGGATGATGTGCCCACACTGAACGATATGTCGTTCAGTGCAGGCACCTTCCCTCATCCCCGAACATGCATAACCTGACGATCTCATCAGGTTGGTGGCCTGGATGTTCAGAGTTCAGAAGATGACAAATGTCAACAACGACCAGCGGGAATGCGCATCGCTGGTCGTTGCCGGCATTTTGCGGCACGATTAATGAACGATTGATCGATAATGATGTTGCAATAATTCAATCGCTCATTTTTCTTGTCTGGCCTGGAGCTTACACTCCAGGCCAGTTTGCAAAAAGGAGCATTGACAGAGAATGGAAATCTGTAGACCCCTTTAGATCGGAGGTGTGACTGATATCTGCTGTCTCCCAGCAAGGTTGGGTTTAGGAATCTGACTACAAACTGAGAGTGGTGTTTGAACACAGTAGGTTACATAACAAAGGAAAACAGAGAAGGGAGCCCCAAGCTATTGGTGCATGGGTGAGAATGTCTGATGGAGGCTGGCCCGAGATCAGTATTTGCTGTCCCAGGTGAGAACAGAGACCGTGACTTTGTGAACCTTGAAAAATATGTAAATGTAGATAAGCAACTACAGAAATAAATCTTTAACATTTTTCTGCCTTATGGGAACCTACAACAAGACATGTTTACCATAAAAGTGAATAAAGCTCAATACATTTCGCCAAACCATTATCATTGGCTATTATATACAAAGTGTATTATGTAGGTTTGTACATCGACATGATCACGATGCAAAAAAATTACATATAATGACGTAAAAGTTATGGTAAAGATGAGCTTGCAACCTACGAGGTGCTGGAAATCAATAATATAGGGAAATAATTGTTGCTGCTGGTGGGGACGGTGGCTACTACAAGGTAGCAGCGTAACCATTCTCCAGTACTAAAACTGCTATTGGCGACTGGCATATATGTGCAGCGACCAGGGGTGTAGTATGGTTGGAAAGAGGAGAGAGTGGAAGATGGGGACATGAATGGTGAACTAGTTACCGTACTTCACCATTTACATTAGCCAAACCTCCATGCTGTCGTTGTTCTGAAGAAGGTTTCCGCCTTTTGTGGAGCATTGGAAACTCTTGTGGTTATCCAACGGATTGGAGTAGGTGTGAGCTGTGTATATGACTCTTCAGTATGATGGCTCCTCGGCATGATGACTCCTCTGCGTGATGACGCCTCAGTGGTGATGAGCTCTCGGTATGATGACCTCCTCGGTATGAAGACCTCCTTGGTGTGATGACTCCTCAGTGGTGATGACTCCTCAGTGGTGATGACTCCTCGGTGTGATGACTCCTCAGTGGTGATGACTCCTCAGTGGTGATGACCTCTCCGTGTGATGACTCCTCAGTGGTGATGAGCTCTCGGTATGATGACCTCCTCGGTGTGATGACTCCTCAGTGGTGATGACTCCTCGGTGTGTGATGACTCCTCAGTGGTGGTGACTCCTCAGTGGTGATGACCTCTCAGTGTGATGACTCCTCAATATGATGACATCTTCGGTATGATGACTCCTCAGTGTGATGACTCCTCAGTGGTGATGACTCCTCAGTGGTGATGACCTCTGGGTTTGATGACTCCTTGGTAAGATGACTCCTCACAGTTGGCACTACTCTGCAATATCCCACCTCCTCCACCGATTGTAACATTTTTGCATCTGTGAGAAGATGATTCTGTGGGACGTAGGACACTGAGCTGATCTGAAGAGCAGCCATCTCAAACTGCTGGACATAGTGATAGATGTGTTGCTCTCTATGCTGTTGTCTATATGATGGTTTTACTCATTTAGAACTCCTTTCGATAACTAATACATTGCTATAACTAATACATTGCTATACATGTTATATGTTAGTATCATAGCATTGAACAAAAGCGACTTACAGTAAGAAGGCACATTTGCAACAAATCATACCCAGGGGCATAAGTATAGTGGTTGCAGGGGGTGCCATTGCTATGGGGAGAGGTTTAGGAGGACCCGCAAATGGGGATTACCCAGCACATATTAGCATCAGTGTCCTACGGCACTGAAAGAGGTCACAACTACTGATGGCTCATGTGTCTCCCCATCGATGGTGGAGGGTGGTTGCATACTATCAACTGGGGCAGGGGCACCATTAAGGGGCTTACTTTGACCTAGTGCTGGGGCACACTTTATAAAATGGGCACTATTATGGGACAATTAATTTGGGCACTATTACTGTTGGCAATATATTTGAAGTAGGACACTACTATGGACCTTCAAAATGTTGCTATGAGGCCCAGAAAGTTCTAGCTACATCCTTGGTCATATGAAATAAAAATGTACAACATTTTAAAGTAAGTAAATTAAAAAGATTGCAGATAAGACTACATAGGACTGATTTAGATTAACACCAAATGACAAGTCTAACATTTTTTTTTTATTATTATTTTTTTATTAACTATAAAGAAAATTAAGAACAAACATATATAAATAATTTTTGTAAATCTAAAACCGACACATTTAGCATATTTATCTGGAAAGGAAGTCTAGTATCATAAATTTTCTTCCTTACTGTATATCTGCATGTATATATATATATTACATTTTTTAAGTACACTATTGCATCTAGTGGCAATTATGTCAGATTTTCTTATGTGTGAACATGAGGAGCGCTGAACTGACGGAATGTATTGATATATATATATATATATATATATGTAAGACAACTACTTATGCCCTTTCAAACTTGAAAAAGTAAAAAACACCGAAAAAAACAAGGTGCAGACGGCGCATTTTTCTTATTTTCTCACTGGCCTGGAGGATGAAATTATTTCACAAGAGTCTGAGGTTCTTTTTCTGTCTCACACAAATTAATTAATGTTTCATATTTTAAATCATCTGAGGAACAAAATGTACTACAGTATGGTACTGGCCAGCTGTTTGTCCACAACTAATATGGGGGAATCACCCAGTAAATAGAAGTCACTCGCTTTGTGTAGAAAAACATGAAAGAGGTCTGAGAGTTAAGTCGGAATTATTTAATGTTTTAACAATAATTATTTTCTCATTTGATTTTCAAACAAATTTTTCCCTTTTTTTTTTTTTTAGGAGCGGGTAACCTCCCCTTGTCCTCTCTCCCCCTTTGGCCTATAGTAGAGTTTAGCTTTCATACTTATATATTGCGGTTGTATCTTCCCAGCTCATTTCACACATCCCTGAAATAGAGCCAATGCTTTGCGATCAGCGCCGCGTTACATTTCCACTGAAGCCATTTCATAAGACGGCTGCCCAATTTCCTTCATAATAATCACCTCTTTAAATCACAACATGGGGACTCCATGGGAAGTTGCGTTAATGCTGCATTACCCCCTAGAGAAATATTCTCCTAACATGCCCCCTTCCCGCAACCATAGCCCCCGGGCAACCAACACATCAATAATCCATATTTAAATGGTGTGTGGGGGGGGAAGGTGTGGCCCAGGAAGACCAATTACAAGCTGCAGTCTTTTAATTGGTCCTCCCTCCCACACCCCTTCTCATCCTAATTTTCATGCTAGGGCTGTGGGAGGAACACAGGAGCCCAATGAGGAGATCGCTACACAGAGCAGCCCCTGGGGCTTCAACAGGGACTGAACATGGGGGACATATGTTCCAGAGCCAGGAGCAATGCCATTGGGCAGATTTAACGTTAGATGTTGGGTAGCAGCCCAGGAAACATTCAAACTCATTGGGGCAAGGTTGACATTGACAAGATACAGTATAATTGACTTTGGAGAGATGCTCTGCATTGTGTGTATAGCTACTACTTGCAGGATGATATTTGGGGGCAGATTTCTTAAGAAATGCACCCAGCCCCCCCAGAAATAAAGGATCCTTATCGCCACATAGCAAGGTATTAAGGATTCTTTTTCCAGGGAATTGTACCAATTTAATTTAAGATCCCACCCCAGTGATCAGAAAGAGGATAAGTGATCATATACGTAATCGCTTTACTTCCAGGCTTCGGATCTGGCTACGTTACTGCACATATACGTGGCTAGGCGAATCGTAACCTCCTCCCGGTCCTTCTCCGGCAGGGCTGCCCACTGAAGGTAACGGGCTGAACGTGGCGTCAGCCCACGCATGCAAGATCAAAAAAGCTACGCTTCTCGGGTGTTGTTAAATACCATTAATAAACTACGGGGATGGCGTCTGCCAGGGCCACGGCCGGAAATCACTCCGATAGCTCCTGTTTCCATCTTCTGCCTTTAATCATGCGGAAACAGCAGAATCTGTGTATTTTACTGACAGAATCACTTAATACAGAGGCCCCTGAGGCTGTACACCAAGAATGATAGTTATCTACCACGCTGGCTATGAAAACAACACAACATACGGGGGATTTGCCGTACGCCATTATAGAGGAAGATTGTACGCACATTAAAGATGCAGCCTCTATATCAGTACAATACTGTCGCCCGCAATACCGTGCTGACAGTTTCCCATTAGGCTCATTACAGAGGTCAGGATTATATATAGCATAGAGCCCAGCACCACCTGGGCAGCGCGACCTTCAGCTATAGCTGCAGAGAAGGGTGGGACCTTGTAAAGATCAGAGGAGAGGGAGGCTGATGAGCCAGCAATGTGCTAGATGAAATTCTTTCAATAACTGTGTCACACCCAGGTGGAATATGTCGGTATATCCTGTCTAATGAGTTACCTGACACGTTTTTTTGCTGTTGGATGATGTACTTCATTTTATTCCACGCAGTACGGCGATACCATCCTAAGCTGTGTTCCCAAAGGGAGAGGCCTGAGAGGACTCATCTGTGGGAGGATGGATGGGATAATGATATAGCGTGATGCTTTTATCACTCATGTCTATCATCAGTGACTTAATCCCACTATTGCTGTCTGTTTACCGGGCGGAATTATATGGATGGAACTTAACTCCCACAAGAAGAAGATTCGCTGAATGTGCCGAACGCAGATTTTCTATTCATGACTCAGTGACAGAAACATAAAGAGATCTGGGTTTGTATAGTAAATGTCAGAAATACTGTATACGGATGTCAGTCATCCCCAGGTTAAGATGGAAGATACTACATACATACAGTGCATCCTGAAAGTATTCACAGCGCTTCACTTTTTCCACATTTTGTTATGTTACAGCCTTATTCCAAAATGGAATAAATTAATTTTTGTCCTCAAAATTCTACACACAATGGGCCTGATTCAGAGCCGCTCGTAAGCGGCAGTACGCTCGTTCTGAGCGATGTTCGCACTTCTGCGCATGCGTACGGTTTATAATACGCATGCGCGAACCAGTCAGTGCGGCCGAAAATCGTTTGTTCGCTATATAGCGTATGCCTGCTACTTTGAGTGACAGAATGAGGCGTATGTGGGTGGTAACAGGGGAAGGTGCTTGAAAATGGGGAGTGGAGATCCGAACGCAGGCGTGCTTAAAGGTCAAAACGGGCGTTTTAAGGGTGTGCATAATTAAAACAGCAGCGTCATTGACCACGTCACTGGGTTATTTTATAGCCAGAACTGCTCGCAACATTGTGGTAGCAAAAACCAACCACAAGAATTGCGAGCAGTTCATACCCTGGTCGATGTACTCGATTAATCTAATAAATAGCGGACATGACGTAGGATGCGAGCGGCCAGAGGGCATATTTTTCCAAAAAACGACCGCAAGTTTTGTTCGCTCGTTCGGAACTAGAGGCGTGAACAGACCGCAAAGAGCGAACGGTTCATTTGAATAGCCACCCCTATTATCTGGACGAGCGAGCGCTAATTGCGTCTGGCTCTGAATCAGGCCCAATACCCCATAATGACAACGTGTAAAAAGTTTTTTGAGATTTTTGCAAATTTAATAACAAAAAAAAACACTAAGAAATCACTTGTACATAAGTATTCACAGCCTTTGCCATGAAGCTCAAAATTGGGCTCAGGTGCATCCTGTTTCCACTGATCATCCTTGAGATGTTCCTACAGCTTAATTGGAGTCCATCTGTGGTAAATTCAGTTTATTGGACATGATTTTGAAAGGCATACACCTGTCTATTTAAGGTCCCACACATGACAGTGCATGTCAGAGCACAAACTAAGCATGAAGTCCAAGGTATTGTCTGTAGACCTCCGAGACAGGATTGTCTTGAGGCACAAATCTGGGGAAGGGTACAGAAAAATATTTGCTGCTTTGACGGTCCCAATGAGCACAGTGGCCTCCATCATCTATAAATGGAAGAAGTTCGGAACCACCAGGACTCTTCCTAGAGTTGGCCGGCAGTCTAAACTGAGCGATCGGGAGAGAAGGACCCTAGTCAGGGAGGTGACCAAAAACCTGATAGTCACTCTGTCAGAGCTACAGCATTCCTTGTGGAGAGAGGAGAACCTTCCAGAAGGACAACCATCTCTGCAGCAAACCACCAATCAGGCCTGTATGGTAGAGTGGCCAGATGGAAGCCACTCCTTAGTAAAAAGCACATGGTAGCCCACCTGGAGTTTGCCAAAATGCACCTGAAGAACTCTCAGACCATGAGAAACAAAATTTTCTGGTCTGATGAGACAAAGATTGAACTCTTTGGTGTGAATGCCAGGCGTTATGTTTGGAGGAAACCAGGCACCGCTCATCACAAACCTTAACCCTCCCCCTAGTGCCTAACCCTCTCCCTAGTCCCTAACCCTCTCCCTAGTCCGTAACCCTAACTCTCCTTTCCCGCTGACCTAACCCTAACCATCCCCCTAGTAAATAACCCTGTCCCTAGTGCCTAACCCCTAACCCTCCCCCTCACGTCCAAGTCTAACCGTCACCCTCTCCCTAGTCCCTAACCCTAACTCTCCCTTCCCGCTAAACTAACCAAACATCCCCCTAGTCCCTAACCCTAACTCTCCCCTCCTGCTGACCTAACCCTCCCCCTAATGAATAACCCTATCCCTCTTCCTAGTCCCTAACTCTCCCTTCCTGCTGACCTAACCATCCCCCTATTGCCTAACCCCTAACTCTCCCCTCCTGCCGACCTAACCCTCCCCCTAGTGCCTAAACCTGACCTCTTCTCCTGCAGGCTAACCCTCCCCCTAGTGCCAAACCCTAACCCTCTCCTAGTGCCTAACCCTAGCCCTGCCCCTAGTGTCTAACCCTAATGCTGTCCATACACCTAAACGATTTTTGGCCGATTCCACGATTTTCGACTCGCCGTACGATCAATCTTGCAGAAATCATTCATTTTTTTTTTTATCAGCTGGATCTTATGATCAGATGTGCAGCACATATTATCCGTCGTTTGCTGATCGTGCCATGTTTTTCAGCATGCAACACATCATGCGTCTGAGCATCCGAGTCCCGTCACTTGAGTGACAAGTTCCTGTGTACGCCCACTGCAGACAGCGCCTGAACGGAGAGGAGCAGGAGACACGATTGTGCAGGTATGTATAATATATACAAAGGCCACTGTTTTTCATATGCATAGCGGTTGTTGCCCTGCACACACTGAACTTGTCTGTTTGCCCATCAATGCCCACCCCCTGTTTGCCCAGCAATGCTCATTGCCCACATATGTGCCCAGCAATGGCCACCATCTATCTATTGTGTCCCCACAATGCCCACTGGGCACCAATGTTTTGCATTTGCATAGTGGCCGTTGCTTTGAGTCCTGCACACAATGCCCACCCCCTGTTTGCCCAGCAATGGTCATTGCCCACCTATGTGCCCAGCAATGGCCACTATCTACCTATTGTGTTCCCCACAATGCCCACTGGGCACCAATGTTTGCATTTGCATAGTGGCCATTGCTTTGAGTCCTGCACACAATGCCCACCCCATTTGTGCCCATCGCCCCCCTTTGTTTTTGAACCTATGCCCATCGGCCAACCCACCCTCCACCACCCATGTTTTATCAATGTAATCATGGAAAGCACATAGTGAGGATTTATCCCTCACCCCATAGTCAATTATATGCATCTCAAATAAATTACATTCAAACTTTATTAATAACAAAACAACAATTCCACTAAAACACTTTAATACACCATTTTGGGGGCCACATTCCCATAGTTCAATTGCCACCCCCACTGTTGGGGGTGACCAGAATATAAGTCCACTTGGGGGCCCCATAGTTCAATGGCCACCCAACAGGCGGCCATATTAAAAACCACCAAATGAATATGTCCTTGTTACTTTATTTATGTCCTTTCTTTCCCCATAGGAATGTCTCTGGATCAAGCTATACACCTGACTGGCACCATGACTGTCTTTGGCGTACCAAGTCAAAAATGTACAAGGACAGACAGAAGCATAACTAGGCCATACTCCAGCTGTCAGAGTATAGTAAACCATATCACGATGATGCATCGTCCCTAGCGTGGGTGCGCAATAAGATACAGAATCTGCATACAGCCTTCATTAAACAGCACAAGAAGGTGCAGGATTCCCAACGTTTGGGAGCTGGGACCGACAGCATATACACACCCACGCTATAGTATTATGACCTGATGATGCTCCTGGTGCAGCAGGATCCCATGCAGTGGCGTTAACTAGGGTATTTGGAGCCCAGGGCAAATTTGAAAAGGGAGCCCCCCCCCCCCCCCCCCATGTGCGCGCGGCAAAAAATGGGCGTGGTCACTTAAAAATGGTCACTTAAAAATGTGTCAACATGACACACCCCTTTATTTTCAAACTGAACATTCCTATCCATATGCACCTTAACCCCAGTAGTACCCCTTATACAGTACCCCCAGTATGCAGTTGTGGTCCCTCTCATGCAGGCCCATAGTAGTGCCCCTTATACAGTATCCCCAGTAGTGGTCCCTCTTATACAGCCCCCAATTAATTCCCCTTGCTCAGTACCCCCAGTAGTGGCCCCCCCAATGCAGTGCCCCACGTAGTGTTCCCCCTTATGCAGTGCCCCCAGTAGCAGTCCCCACAATGCAGTGCGCCCAGTAGCGGTATCTCCTTATGCAGTGCCCTTTTATATAGTGCCCCCAGCAGTAGTCCCCCCCATGCAGTTTTCCCAGTAGTGGTCCCCTTATGCAGGCACCCTGTAGTGATCCCCCCTATCTAGTGCCCCCTGTAGTGGTCCCCGCAGTGCCCCTAGCAGTAAGCCCCTTATATAGTGCCCCCAGCAGTAGTGTCCCCCCCTCCCATGCAGTGCCCCCAGTAGTGGTCCCCCTGATGCAGGCTCCCAGTAGTGACCCCCCCCTATCCAGTGGTCCCTGTAGTGGCCCTTCCTATTATTGCCGCCAGTAGTGGTCCCCCGAGTGCAGTGCCTCTAGTAATAGGCCCCTTTTAGAGTGGTAGCCCCCCCAAATAGTAGCCCCCAGTAGAGTAGCCCCCCCAGTAGAGATCCTCCCAATGGCACCCCCAGTAGTAGCCACACCTCCCCCAGTAGAGGTCCCACCAGTAGTAGCCAACCCCTCCCCCGTTGTGCAGATAGGTATAAAAATAAATAAATATATATAAAAATATACTTACCTGATTCCACGCTGCTCCTGTCCGCGATGCCGCTCCCGCCCTCCAGTCCGTCCGGGCTGGCGCGCTCAGCATTATGGGACTGATGTCATGACGTCAGTCCCATTACCCACTGCAGGAGCCGGACAGAAGTCTGGCTCTTGCAGTGGGTGCTGCAGCAGTCAATGAGAGTCTATCCGACTCTCATTGGCTGCTGTTTAACACACGCATCGCCGCCAGCGCTGGCGGCGATGCGTGTGTTATGCACAGCCTGAGCCCACCTCCTGGCGCTATTGGGCAAGCGCTCAGGGGGAGGGAACGGGCTCAGGCATGCAGCACAGGACCGGCGCTGGAAGCCTAGCGCCGGTCCTGTGCAAATGTGTAGCGCTGACCGCACTCATTGCGGTCGGCGCTACACTGGCTATCTAGGGCGGGCGGGCCGGTACCGTGGCCGGCGGTGCCCCCCCGCACCGCCGGTCCAACGGCGCCCAGCCCTAGTTACGCCACTGATCCCATGAGACCTTCTCTAAAGGTGATGGCTGAGTCAGAGGAGTGCAACCTGCTGGAAGAGAATGTTGGTGGATCGGCAGAGTCATCTATGGTAAGTTCAAACATTTTCAAATAGACTGCTCTTGCCACGACACTGCACCCTCCCCATGAAAATAGACCATATATTCTTCTCCGACCTTTTTGGCCAGAGAAGTTCTGGTTTCCATAACTGCGGGTACACCACTGAGGGGAATGGAGTGACCTCTTCTGGATTTTTGGGGTCTTCAACTACAGGTGTGCCCAATAACCTTTGCTGGTGGCTTGCTTGCGCATGAACTTGTGCAGGACACAGCAAGCCATGACCACCCAGTCAATCTTCTCCACCTTTAAATTTATGGGAGTATGCAGAATCCGGAATCAGTTGCTCAAGATCCCAAAGGCGTTCTCCACAATACACCTTGCACAAGATAGGCGTATCAAGCGGGTATGAACACCCGCTTATGATTCAAGGCCCTCTGCGGGAATGGCTTCATTAATATTCATGAAGGGCGAAAGCAGTCAGCCACAAAAATAAAATTCAGCCCATGTTTAGTAGCCTCTCTGGATAGCAAATGAAGGGTGTTAGTGGTGAGCCTCTCGTAGAATGACGTCTTCTGAAAGGAGCCACCGTCGGAATGGCCTTTCTTCCCCACATCCCACTCGTAGTTTGCATTCACCACAGCCATCAGAACAACACTGAAGTACCCCTTATAATTGTAGTAGTATGACCCAGTGTTGGCAGGTGGGTTAATCCTAACATGCTTGCCGTCGATAAGTCCTCCGCAGTTAGGGAACTACCAACGGCTCTCAAACTCATCCCCAATGGCTATCCAGTCTTCCGTGGTTGTAGGGAACTGTGAAAGAAATTAAAACAAAATTAAAATATGAAATTTAAAAAAATGCTCTCTATTTACAGACATCAGATATCCTCAGCTCCCCGGACCTACACAGTGGAGAAGATAGTGTTGCGAGTCAAAACCCCACCACACAAATTTCCAAAAAACAAAAGCGGAAATCGAAAAATTTTGAAAAGGAAGAAGACCCATTACTTCGCCAGGCCAGAGAGGCCTTATTGAAACCACCAGATGAATATGACAACTTTGCGGCCTATGTCAATGTAGTGATGCGAGGAATGGTCCAGGACCAAAGAATGCAATTTGAAAGACTGACATCCAAACTCATATTTAAAGCAAGGCAATGTCTACTGACATCGGACGCTACCATTTTTACCCCACCAGTAGTTCCAACCCCCCTACACTCACCAAGACAACACCCAACTACTATTCATCCCAAACATACCATCCACCAACGGCAAACTACCCACCCTACCTTCCTGATACCCCAGCTACCTCCACCTTTCAAACTCTGCACCCACCCACCTCCTTCTACCAAATTCATCTCCCACCTTCATGCTCCCCCAACCACCTTCTCCTTCCAAACAACTCAGCCCCCACCTAACTCATCCCCCACCCACCTCCACCTACCATCCTGCTCCCCCAACCACATCCTCCAGCCAAACAACTCAGCCCCCACCCAACTCCTCCTACTAACCTCATCCTCCACCCACCTCCACCTATCATCCTGCTCCCCCAACCTCCTCTTCCTATGAAAATATAACTCCATCCGCAGCCTCTTACCAAACTACTTCTACCCCAGTCTCTCCACCCAATTTATTCACACTATTACGAGAAGCAAATGAGGATGATGAGGATTTATCATAATTGTTATGTGTTTCCCAAAAATTTTTCACACACTTGTTTGTTACTAATGAAGTTTCATACTCCCTGGTAAGTATTGTGCTGAATGCAGCATGGTGTTTGTGATCCAGACTCTCAGGAGGCTAGGAACATATGCTGGAAGTGCATGTCACTATGGCCGGGCCCACTGAATTTGCACTTTCTGCATGTGTTTGCGCCCCTGAAATCTGGGCCGCAAACGCCAAAGCTAATGCCGCACAATACTTACCAGGGATTGGGTAACTTGATGATACTTTGAACATTTTATAGACATGTGTTTTGGAGCAAAAAAGTGCCATGTTGGCCTAATTCTGCATAGTGATAAGGAAGGGGTCATCCATCAGAAGGAAGCTGCGGTAGTCGTCTGGATTTTTCTCCCTCATCTCCATCAGCATGGGCATGTAGGATCTACTCTCCCTCTCCAGCAGCCAATCCTTGGTCCAGCAGGACCTCCTCCTCCTCCTCCTATGCTGGGACCTCTCCCTCTCATCACTCAGCTTGACCACAGCATAGGACAGCAGTGCTCTATAATGGCAGGGATCCATCACCACAAAAATGCAGAAAACAGACCGACCACAGGAAATAGAGCAAGAAGCACTTTGTAAAGCCAGGCAATACAAAGCAATGCACAGTAACTAGCAATGTGGAGCGTTCAGCAGGGGAAAAACCAAGCCTCACTAATCACAGAGCAAACAGGAGTGCACAGAGCTGAAGAGGCAGGCTTTTATTATACCCCCAGTTAAGCACAGCCCTCTATTTATATTTGGGGTCAATCTATCGCATGATCGCATGTTTTTGGTGAGGCGCACGATCCTTTGTTTAGTGTATAGTGACGCGTGTTCGTACGACTAATCTCATGAAAATCGTGTGAGAACAAAGCATAAAATCGTGTGGTCAGGACTGCCGGCGAGCTCCGGGGAATGAAAGGGAAATCGTATGATGAATCTGATCTTATGCTGGTCGTACTAGTGTATGGGCACCTTTCCTCTCCCCTTCTGCCGACCTAACCTTAACCCTCCCCCTATTGCCTAACCTAAACTCTCCCCTCCCGCCGACCTAACCTTAACCCTCCCCCTGGTGCCTAAACCTAACTCTCCCCTCCCACTGACCTAACCCTTCCCTTACTGCCTAAGCCTTATGCTCACCCTAGTACCTAAGCCAATCCTCCCCTCCTGCAGGTGAACCCTCCCCCTAGTGCCAAAGCTTAACCCTAGAGGTGTAGCGTGGAGTTACAGCGCCTGGAGCATGTCTATGCTGTGCCCCTCCCCGCCTTTAAAGTGGGCGTGGCCAACATGTGAGGTGAATTTGAAGAGAAACAATCATGAGTTGCCTAGAGACCCTTCTTTTGCTAAATAATAAAAACATCCTTTGCCACCCTCCACCTGCCCCTGTCCTCCCTGTGGCTTTGTTTACCCCACTCCTCACCGCCCCGGATACACTGCTATGTCACCCACAGCCCATCTATAGAGGCAGGGCCAGATTAACAATAGGGCGGATGGAGCTACAGCTCCAGGCCTCCACATAAAAATAGGCCCATCATCATGACAACATGATGTTGACTGGCCATTTGCTGTCCACAAGGTCAGCCATAAATCATAAGTAGTAAAATTGTATTTCTACTAGTTACCTCACAAAATGAAGCTTTTTTTTCTATTACATATTTTGGAAGACATTGGGGCTGATAGTGTAGGGTGTGTACACTCCCACATGGCACTAACTACACCTACACAGTAATGGTCACACCTCCTCTACTTCTCAAAATAGGCCCTTGATCATTTTCAGCTCCAGGCCCATGTGGTCCTCAATCCGGCCCTGTATAGAGGGGAGGGTCAGCTCACCTCGCAACTATCAAATAGAAATGGTGCAAATGTAAAAATATACACTGAAAGGTACATAGAATACAATGGTTGCAAGAGTAATGTTAGTATAGAGACTGTCAAACTAAATATATAAAATGCATAAAACGTAAAACATTAAATACAGTATATCTGTCTTTATAGTAACATTAATCTTGCAATCACAATATATATTTTGCCATATGTTGTATGGCTGTTAGCACCGTTACCTTACGCAACAAGTTTTAAAACTCAACTGGTGTGGTCCCGCACTGACATATATATAATGTATATGTCAATTTCTAATGCAGAGAATATGTGGTGTCATGGTTACCCATGACCTCATCACTCCATCAGTGCGTTCTAGTACTTCAGGGAATTTACGCTGCTGATGGAGGAGCTTACCCAGCATTCTTATAATGATCTACTTCTTCTAGCAACAGCGGGAAAGACAAGATCTGTATCTGGTGCACACGCTGCCGCCGGCCTATGTACTATCATATGTAGCACACGTTGTTATGTTATTATCTATATGACGTGTATGTGAAGTACTGAGTGAGACATAGGAGTCTTTAAGTGACTGTGGTGAACCAGCGATCGGCACTTACGCCACCGATAAGGAGTCACTATAAATAGAAGCGAATCTCTGCCGTGACAATTAGCTGAGTAGGAGAAAGAGGACATCGGGATTTATTAGGTGTGCCAATATACACAGTACCAGATTTATTAAAATGTATTTGAGGTAAAATCCCCGAAAACACCCGCACTCAGTATCCCCCGGATGTATTAAGGAGGGACCGCAGCAGCTACCTCTGATATCTGCTGTGCTCCCTCTATTACCGCTGACAGCCGCCTCCCCATAGGTTTCTATGAGGGAAGCGATGACGCCAAATGTACCAATATCCAGAATGCCATGCATTCCAGTACTGGCGCCCGCAGCTAACGCCATCTGAAGATGACCTTAGCCGCTGTAGCCTATGGGCTACACAATGCATTATAAGCCGGTGGAGGGATCTGCCGGAACCCTCCCCGGTTATGGCGGATGTGCATGCGCACCACTGTCTGTAGTTGCCGGCCACTCTCCGGAGACATCGCAGGGGCGGGCTCCTTTCGGAGCAGTGTCCCTGCATGTCTTGGATGCAGGGCCGGACTGGCTATCGAGCACTTCTGGCATATACCAGAAGGGCCGATGGCCTTGGAACTGGCTCGAGGAGGGGGGACAGAAGAGTTCCCCGCCCTCCACCCAATGGCTCCAAAATCATTACATATCAAGGAGACGGAAGGGGATGGAGGCGTGTATGTGCCGGCAGCAGCTGTGCCGGGCCGGGAAGAGACGTGGGCGTGCCGTGAGGCCAGCCCCTGTGACTCACGGCAAGCCCCCTTGCATTAACCATGCCCCCCTTCACACGCGAGTGCAGGGCGGATGCCAGGGCTGATTACAGGACCAGTCCATCCCTGCCCGGCCGAAGAGATGGCTTTTTGCAATGTGATCAGGGACGTTACTGGCATGACCTGATCGCAATGATAAATGGGCCCCTGAGAGTATAGTAAGCGACACCAGGCACGGCATAAGATCGGAGCCATTGAACCAATCACTGGAACTTCTGGAAAAAGAGGGATATGAGTGGAAATAAAACCACATGTAATAGTGGTATAAATCAGAAATGGAATAAATTAATCCACGGGATCAGGATGTATTACTGCCGGCCGCAAATCCCGACAGCACTCGCCCAGCAGGGGTGAAGATCCCGACTGCTAAAGGTAAGTACCGCTAATCCTTTCCACCCCTAACCCTAGCACTCCCTTAGGGGTGCCTAATAGGGCCCATACACCTACACGATCAGCTCCCGATCCGTTTTACATCCGATTACCCTGCAGTTCCGTCGGCACATTTTTATTTTTTTTCTTTGCACGCGCTCATTAGGAAATAGGGACAAATAGTCATTGAAATGACAGTATTGCCACACAATGGATCGCATGAAAAAAAAACTGACACATTGTGAACACGATACGATGGAAGAAATATGCTGCACATAGGATCATAAGATACGATTGAAGGTCCCACGAGAGCCCAGATCGGATGCACGATTTCAACAAGACTGAACGTACGTTGAGTCAAAAATCGTGTGATCGTCTAGAAATCATGTAGGTGTATGGGGGCTATAACCCTAACCTCCCCCCAAGGGCCTAACCCTAATCCCCCCTCTAAGTGCCTAAACCTAACCCACCCTTCCCCGCTGCCTAAACCTAAGTCTCCTGGGGGGGTGCCTAACCCTAACCTCTCGCCCGGGGGTGCCTAACCCTATCCCTCCCTCCCCCTAGCCTGACCCTAACCTCCCGGGGGGGTGCCTAATCCTAAATCCCCCCGGGAGGGTTAAACCTAACCCCCGCCCCCACGGCTGTCTGTGCTCGGCTTACCTTCCATCGGTATGCCG
This sequence comes from Taudactylus pleione, assembly GCA_031769625.1. Lineage (NCBI taxonomy): Eukaryota > Metazoa > Chordata > Amphibia > Anura > Myobatrachidae > Taudactylus > Taudactylus pleione. The sequence continues at coordinate 123,681 of JAUIMM010002225.1, forward strand.
GGTGTCGGGCTCCCGGTGTAGGTAAAATGACAGGTATCGGGATTTTAATGCCTGTCATTAGTACCTTGCCGGGATTAGACAGTCTGGAAGCCGGTGGTCGGGATTACGTCCGTCCGCTTCCCGAATCCACCTACTATACAATAGATCCCTAACCAAACCAACAAGAGGAACATATAAATAAGTGGAACAGCTATACCTCACCGGCTATACCCTGCAGGTACTGACTTCTCCACAGATACTGGATATTGTTACAAACAATAAAACTGTTACAGGGTAAATACATTGGACCTGATTTAGACCCGCTCACTCTGAGCGATTTTCGCCTATCTGCCATTCATTGCGATCTGATTTGGGTAATTCTTAAGCCACTATCAGGTCGCTGCTTTGAGTGACAGATAGTGCCGTTTGTGGGGGGTAACAGGGGAAGGTGCTTGCGAATGGGGGAGTGGTTGTGCGAACGCAGGCGTGTCAGGCTACCAAAACGCTGTTTAAAGAGCGTGCATAATAAGCAATGTAGCGTCATTGTACATCACCTGCATGTATTGCAGCTAGCACTGATCGCAGTGCTTGCGGCGGGTTAAGGCAACCCCAAGTGCTGCGAGCAGCTTCTCACGATGGTCCCGATTTATCCTACATTTTCCGGAGATGACGTGTGTTGCGAGTGGCAAGTGGGCGTCTTTAGACACTTGCGAGCGTACTTTGCCGTAGCTCGCTAAAACATAGTGGGCATCCTTACGCAACGCAATGTGAGCTCATTATTTAAATATCCGGCCCCTTTTTGCCTGCGAGCGACCGCAACTTGCGAGCGGGTTTGAATGAGCTCCAAAGTTACATATTAAAGTTACAGTAACACAGGCTATTCCCTGTATATTTGGATAGTTTATCCTGGTATACGTCAAGACACAGTCACAAAATAATCATATCAATGTTGGATTGAAACGATACTAATGCAGATGATATGAGTAAACACAACTAAAAGGAATCACCACTCGAATGTATATTATTAGTGTTCTGGCCGGCAACAGAAAGGATTTTTAATTCACATTTTGCTATACAGTATATCTGCACTATTTCTGTCTAATAAGACTATATTTTATTCAATATTTCGCCTGTTGTTACTGGACAATACGTTTTAATGATAAAGAAATAAAGAATTGATTTTATTATTTTTCCAGAGTTTCATACTGAATAAATATTTATTGACCTCTACGAAAAAAAAAAGTGCACCACATAAAAAATCTCGTCTTTCCCTCTGTTAGAAGAAGTTTTAAAACTCGTTGCATATGATAAAACTGAGGGCCTGATTCAGAGCCAGACGCTATTTGCGCTCGCTTGTTCAGAAAAAGTGGCCGGATATTTAAATTGAGGGCTCGTTCTTTGCGGTCTGTTGACGCCTCTATGTTTGAACGAGTGAACGAAACATGCGCTCGCTATTTTTTTTAAAACGCCCCCTGGCCGCTCGCATCCTACGTCATCTCCGCTATTTATTAGATTAATCGAGTACATCGAAAGGCGTCTGAACTGCTCGCAGAGCTTGTGGTAGGATTTTCCTACTGCAATCATGCGAACGGTTCAGGCTAAAAGACAACCAAGTGACGTGGTCGATGACGCTGCTTTGTTAATTATGCACACCCTTAAAACACCCGTTTTGACCATTTGGCATGCCTGCGTTCGGATCTCCACTCCCCGTTTTCAAGCACCTTCCCCTGTTACCACCCACAATCGCCTCATCCTGTCACTCAAAATAGCAGGCATTCGCTATTTTGCGAGCACACAATTTCCGACCGCAATGACTGGTTCGTGCATGCGTATTACAACCCATACGCATGCACAGTTGTGCGAACATCACTCGGAGCGAACGAGTGGCCGCTTACGAGCGGCTCTGAATCAACTCCCTGAGCCCCAATATCTTGCCGGATTCTTGATTTCTGTCCTGCTCAACCCTCCGCTCTGGCCTGACCAACCCCCCCCCCCCCCTGCTCCATCCTGTTCTGCCCCACCCCCCACTCTATCAACCCCCCCCTGCTTTGCTCCCCCTCCTCTTCAACAATCCCTACTCCATCCTATCTGTCCTTGCACTCTGTCCCGAGGTCCCGTTAGGTCTTCCTCCGCTCCGGTTATGCCTGTCCCATCTTCCCATCTCCCTCTCAGTGGTAGCCGTGTGTGTTTCCACATAGCAACCAGTTCTCTAGCATAGGAGATGCTGTAGACATCTCATGCGTTAGTGGCACAATCGGAGCACCCCGCCGTCGCCACACAATGTGAGTGAATGTTGCGGTTGCGTTATTTATTTAAGCATTCGGGAACTTGTCCCCAGCAGCTAACAGCATCTCAGCAGCGTCTTTTGAACGGAGTGGGAGGAGGGATGTCAATGGATCCCACCGGCTCTTTATGTGCTCACGCTATCAGCGGTGTAAGAGCAGCCTTTGACATTTGCTGGGACAGCTGTTTATTGGAGGAGCTGAGCCAGCATGAAAACACTGATAAATTGCCCCCGAAGCAATAAACATAGTAGCAATGTGGGGCAATAAGGAGTGATGGTTGCCAGGTCCGCCAAAAGCCGCAGCGTGCCCGGGAAACAGGGTGTGTGGTGTAATCGTGGGAGGTGTGGCCACGCCCCCTTTTTAGAGCGGGGTGCTCTGAGCCCCCTCAGCCTGGCGCAAAGCCAAGGGGGGCGCGATCAGTGTGTTCGCTCCCACCCACAAGCATAGGAGACTGCTCAGCACGAGCTGTGCGCTGGGCTGCTGTGAGGGAGGGCAGGGGGCGGCGTCGGACCCGGGCCCCTCAGGAAGCCTGGGCCCGGGTAATTTGTACCCGCTCCCCCCCACTTCTCGTCGCGCCCCTGCCCAATGCCCCCAACAGCGGCGTCCCTCCCTGAGGTGACACCCGGTGTAAGGAGGGATGTTGTGCGCGCAGCAAATCCGCACACCGGCAGCAGGGAGTGTGACCTCACTGTAGGGGCGTGGCCTTGCGGCACAAACCCATATTTTAGTCACTCCGGGGATCCGGGAGATGCGGGCTGCCCCCAGGGACAAGTCTGTTTCACCGTGCCGGCTTCCTCCCTGTGTCAGGAGCTGAGTGCTGCACGTAATGTTACAGTGCGACATCCGGCTCCTGTCACTGAGGAGTCGGCACTTTTGGTGTCATCCCTCAGCGGGTGACACCCGGGTGCAGCCCACACTGGCTACCAATGGTAGACAAGCACTTAGGAATAAGTGCGCAGTGATATGTGTGACTGTTTTAACAAGACATCAATCGGCCAAGGACAGCGACTTATAATATATGCCGCAATTCAGTCTAATTGGCGATGTGGATTGTTCTTAATGCTTTATGGTGTATTGCACGTTCTACATCACTATAGAATAATAAATGCAATGTTTATTATATGGGTAGTAATATTAGTAGCAAGTTGATCTACACTACTTTTAATATGTATTGTGAATAATAATTTATTTGGACATTATTAGGGGAGATTTAGAGGTCAAGAGGAGGTGTGGCCATAACAGCCAATCAGCTCCTAGCTGTCATTTATCTGGTATAATCTCATCTGTACAGTCACCATGACATTTACTGAACGTAGGAAACGGTAAATGAATTTGTTTTACCAAAGTAGCCGAATGTAGTTCTACTGTCACATTGTGAGATTTATATGTTTTTTTTATTGAGGTTTTGTTAGAAATACAGAAATAAAGAGAAAGAAAGACATTTTATTTTTAGGAACATATTTCACATTAAATATACAGTAGAATATACACGCAAAAAAAAATAATTATACGGATAAATAACTTATCTGATTCATTGTAGTAATTTACCATATGAAATATAATTAACATTATCAGAGCTCCTGGATTTCTTATTTTTAATAACGATATTGTGGGAGGAAAATCTTGTTTCTGAAATTGCGCTATACCAGCTTCTGTGGCGTAATAATAATCTGACAAAGTACTGTAGGTATCTATCGTGTGTATATGAGCTATATATGGGGTTAGATTTATTTTATGCTGTGAAAATATGCTTATGTCTGCATAAATTATCCACTGCGATAGCCTACGCAGTGTGAGGTCTCATAGTGTGCGTGGTTGTTAGCAATTTCTGAGTAAGGTCAGGGCTTGTACAAGTGTACGCGAGGCTGTGATGGTACTCGATTGTACCGATGGTTTTGCTATTTTGCCAAGTATTATGGATGTGTGTAAGGTAAAGGTGGCGTCTATATGTCTGCATTGTGATCGCTATGAATTAGCTTGCTATCGCAGTTGAACTGCGTGCGTATGCAATATGGCCATCCGTAGTGAATCAGGCCTTAATATTACAATGAACTTAAAGCCACGCCCACTTGTAAAGAAATCTGGTGATACAATAGTTACTTAATTATCATGCATTGGCTTAAATACGATTGAGTGATAATTGATTATGGCGTAAACTCAAGGATGCCAAAAGGTTTAGTTTAGGAGCACATGGAAGTACCCACAGTACAATCCCATGAAGCGTGTATGTTACAGATGTCACTGTATACAGGTCAGTTACACAGGGGGTGAAATGTGGGAATGTTGTTGTAATGAGCCAGGGACACACTTGGGCAGCGAGATGGGGGTGTAATCAGCTGTGACCCAGGAGTATATAAGGGACAGGATACAGCTAGGAGATAAGAATCTCCATCAAGGACACAAACCCAGGTGTCTCTTTAGGAAGCTACTGGGAGGAAGCAGCTGATCACCTGGGTGATGGTTATCAGAGACTATGAAAGGCGACTGCATTACAGAAAACACCAAAACAAAGAGGGAAGGGAATAGGGGGTGCTGAATTCAGACAAGTGACCCGTGACCCGGATGGCTGAGAGTTGCCGCCTCAGTAACCGCACAAAGTGCAGGCTAAACTAAAAACACAAAAAAAGGTGCAACAAACTCTATACAGACCGGTAGATCTATAAATCATCAAATCATTAATGTAATATGCCCTCTACGATTAGAGGATACGGTGACAATTGGGGAAAATCAATAATTAGACCCAACGCATTGTCGCCCTGTACAATGTGATGTTCTTAGTGCAGCCTATCGCAATGACAGAAAATACACTATATGGATAAAAGTCATTGCCCACACCTTAATTATTGAATTGAGGCGTTTCAATCAGACGCATTTAGGAACAACTGCAACTCAGCCACGAAGCGGAAGACCACGTAAAATCACAGAGCGTGGGTCAACGACTGCTAAGGCGCACGGTGCGTAAAAGTCGCCAACGCTCTGCTGATTCCATAGCTGAAGTGTTGCAAACTTCCCCTGGCATTAATGTAAGCACAAAGACTGTGCGGCGGGAGCTTCATGTAATGGGTTTCCATGGCCGAGCAGCTGCATGCCAGCCTCACGTCACCAAGTCCAATGCCAAGCGTCAGGTGTAGTGGTGTAAAGCACACAGAGACAGGACTGTGGAGCAGTGGAAACGTGTCCTGTGGAGTGATGTATCACACTTCTCTGTTTGGCAATCAGATGGGCGAGTTTGGGTTTGGCGGATGCCAGGAGAACTTTACCTGCCTGACTGCATTGTGCCAACTGTGAAGTTTGGTGGAGGAGGGATAATGGTATGGGGCTGTTTGTCAGGGTTTGGGTTAGGCCCCTTATCTCCAGTGAAGGGCAATCTTAATGTTTCAGCATACCAGGACATTTTGGACAATGCTATGATTCCAACTTTGTGGCAACAGTTTGGGGATAACCCTTTTATATTCCAACATGACTGTGCCCCAGTGCACAAAGCAAGGACTATAGAGACATGGTTTGATGAGTTTGGTGTGGAAGAACTTAACTGGCTCACACAGAGCCCTGACCTTAACCCCATCTAGCACGGAGATTGCGAGGCAGGCCTTCTGGTCCACCATCAGGGCCTGACCTCATAAATGCTCTACAGAATGAGTGGGCACAAATTCCCGCAGAAACACTCCAAGCCTTCCAAGAAGAGTGGAAGCTGTTATAGCTGAAAAAATGGCGACCAACTCCATATTAAAGTATATGTATTTGAATATAATTTTATCACAGTCCCTGTTGGTGTAATGGGCAGGCGTCTGAATACTTTTATCCATATAGTGTAATTTACAGCAGGAATTTATACAAACAGTATCTACTCATTTCAGTGCTTGGTAAATTGCTGCAGATTACAGTCCCCCATCAGATTTATGACCATTAGAATCACATTCTCCAAGATCGTGTTTCCCACATGGGATTTAGCAGCAGTTATAATATAGACAGGTTAATCCATTCAGCACCATCTCCTCTGTTTTGGAATGTGACAATATATATTTAATTGTGAATTATAGTCAGCCCACAACCAAAATCTATTGGAAGGAACAATTTTTTGGGCTGGACTGACAAAAATAAGAAAGTAGATCACTATAATGCACTACAAGTCAGTGACATCACTAAGAGTGCATCCTTTCCATTCGTGCATCCTATCCATTCACTAGGAACAAGTGACATCACTGAGAATGCAGCCTATTCACTGACTAGGAACCAGTGACATCACTGAGAGTGCAGCCTACCCATTCACTAGGAGCCAGTGACATCACTGAGAGCGCAGCCTATCCATTCTCTAGGAGCAAGTGACATCACTGAGAATGCAGCCTATAACTTCACTAGGTGCCGATGACATTACTGAGAATGCATCCTATCAATTCACTATGAACCAGTGACATCACTGAGAATACAGCCTGTCCACTCACTAGGAACTAATGACATCACTGAGCATGCACAGTGCACTAGGAACCAGTGACATCACTGAGAATTAAGTTTATCCAGTCACTAGGAACCAGTGACATCACTGAGAATGCAGCGTATCCTTTCATAAGGAACCAGTGACATCACTGAGAATGCAGCCTATCCACTCACTAGGAACCAGTGACATCACTGAGAATACAGCCTATGGACTCACTAGGAACCAGTGACATCACTTAGAATGCAGCCTATCAATACACTAGGAACCAGTAACATCACTGATAATTTCTTTGCAATGCATCTTGGTAAAATTAGACTTTTGTAAGATACATTTTGATTGGTAGCAAATTAATTCATTATAGACCCTTCCTGTTTCCTTCACTCTCACACCTTCCTCACTTCTCACCACTGCTCATCGGCCTACACATCACCATGCATCAATACATTCTGGTTTAATAGCTCATAAAGAAAGAAAATAATATGCAAATGTCATCTGTCTTTCCCTTCTTCTTGTTAGACTTTGCGCATTGTCTTTGGCCTTCTATGCAAATGAGAGAGGGGAACGCGAATCAGCAGGAATTCTAGTGGATTAAGGAGAATGATGGTCTCTGCCACTGTAAATCCATGTAATGAGAAGGAAAAAACATTCCCTCCCACTCAGCTACCATTATTATGTCCTGCCAGGTGACGTTTGTGGTTTTAGAAACGCACTCCCAGGCAGAGTGGGAAATTCCCTGTTCAACCATTATTCTGGTATCCAGCTCCGAGCGCGGCTGAAAGCTGGGGCTGTTTGATGCAGTGGGGGGAGGTTGGGCGCCTGAGGACCACTACAGAATATAGAGACCCCAAGTCCCTGACTACTATTACGCACAACAGTGTAATTTTCCTTTATGTGATCAATCAGTTATAGAAATTAATTGGTCTCAGGATTACTCTGAATATTAGACCCATATTGGCCAAGGTAGAAGACCAAAAACCCATCCTTTCTTCCATTGTCAGTTACAAAGGTGACCTTGTGCTTGAGTGCTTGAGAAGACAGTAGCCTCGGAAACCTGAGGCTCATCTTCTTCTGGATCCAACTGGATCTCTAAGGACGATATTGTCAGTTAGCATGATCCTCTATTGGGGGTGCAAACGATCTGCCACTTTATCTTGAACCTCATCGCTCTCTCTGCCCGGGTAGTGAAAGTACCATCACAGCATCACGTCCTATACCACCACTTCATCCTTGATGGGCATGTCTTGTAGTATTCACAATGCTGTGCTTTACTTCCTCCTTTGGGGTCCTCAGGCAGCTTGCCCCAGGATGGAGAGCGCTTTCCCTCAGGCTTTGTCACCGACATTGGTTGCTCCGGCCTGGAGCATTGTAGCTTCTCCATCTGAATGATCCTATAGCATCGTTATACAGAGGATTGATAGTCTAAGCTCCACTAAGAATTCTGCCTATACTTAGCTCTTCCTCTATCTGCTCATCCTGATGCCAGATCTCTGAGGATGGGCTGATCATGACCTAGATGGGCCTTGACCTTAATTTCCAATCTGCTTTGGCCTGATGCCTGCTGTATACTGTCCTGAAGCATCATATACACTTGAAGGAATGGGTTACTAGCTTGAAGCAACATTGACCTCTATGTCAGTCTCTTCTTTTTTTATATTTTTTTTTTCAAAAATATTTTTATTGAAGTCATCAAATACACTCTGGTACATAAGCAAATATATCACAAAAACATGACAGTTACAATTTATAGCATACAAATTCACTTGTGGTTTTGATGTAATGTCACCACAATTTTGTCTTTTTTCCCAGTCAATAGAAAATTAATCAGTAATATGTTATAGTGACTTCAACCATAATAGAGGAAATGTAGGGGACGAAAAAAGATGGGTAGTGGGGGTGGGGAGGGAGAAGTATAAGAAAATAGAAAAAAAAAAGAGCAATGAAAGAGAAAAAGAGGGGATAAAGTGGGACAGGGGTTGTGAGCCATGCACTCCCAGGGTCAATCCTTCACCACTCTACTCTTGTTTGTTTGTAGTGTTTTTTTCCCCCCCTACGTGTAAGTTATTGGGGGGGTCTTGTAGCAGTATTTTAGTTTCATACCATTGCGTTGATTTGAAACACTGTTGTATTTGTCTTTTAATCTCAGGATTTAAAGCCTCAATAAAGCTCTCCCAAACTAAGAAGAACTGTTCTGCTTTCTTTTCCTTATTGATAGAAGAGTTGACCCAATCCATTTTGAAAATATAAAATAATTTCTCTTTGAACATGGTTAATGAAGGAGGGGTAGGAGCAATCCATTGTTGCAGGATACATTTTTTAGCTACAGCCAAAATAATGAATAATAATTTTTTTACAACCCTTAGAAACTCTAGTTGTTCCTGAAATATAACCCAATATTGCCCATTCTGGTGTTAACGGAAGATAATTATTTAGATCCGCAAGCACATATAGCTTCACTTCCATCCAAAATTTCTTGATGACCCTACAGTCCCATAGGCAGTGGCATAAAGATGCCTCTAAATGGGCGCATTTTGGACACGCAGAGGAGGTTGCAATACCAATCAAGTGACAACGTTTGGGAGAAAGACAGCCCCTATAGAATAGTCTGAAGAACATTTCTCTGTAGGTTGTAGCTGTCAATGTTGGAGGGAATACTGTAGAGTGCGCAAAATATTAGTTTCCATTAGATTTGAAAAGCAAGTCTGCCACTTAGTGATACCAGTGGAGAATGTTCCCGTAAAGTAAAGAATTCTTAGTAGGTGGTAGAAAAGAGATATAGCCCTATATGGACAAAAAGGCAGTATCTAGCTTATTATCCCAATCCAAGGGAGATAAAAAAGATAATATTTTACTGGTGTAGTGTCTGTAAGAAGGCCAAGGTACAAGAATGAAGAAAATCGTATTGTGCATGTGCCTGTTCAAACGTTAATGGGCGTTTAAGGGAAGAATTAATGAAATGTCTGACTGTACGAAGGCCCAATGAATCCCACCTTCGGAAAGGTTGTGTTGCAGACCCATTCTAAAAGCATGAATTTTGAATTTGTTACGTATCGAGTGCCATGTTGACATCAGGAGTGGGTTATCAAGCAAATGTGGTGGTATATCGTGTTTAGGCATATGTAAGAAGTAGACCAAGTCCAAACCAGGTAGGAACTGTCTCTCTAATTCATAGTGGGCGAAATGATTTCTATGTAGAATCCAGTCATGAATGTATCTACAGATTGCAGCTTGGTTATAAAGGAGAGTATGAGGAAAGTTAATTCCCCCCTCTTCCTTAGTGCGTTGAAGAATTTTCAAACTAAGTTTTGTTTTTTTGTTATTCCAGATAAATTTCCGAAATGCGGCATCTATCTTTTTAATATCAGTTAAAGTGAGAAGTATCGGGACGATTTGTAGAAGGTATAGCAGTATAGGGAAAATTAAAATTTTTATTAGATTGGCCCTTCCTAGGTAAGAAAGCTGAAAATGTTGCCAGCTTTCCATTTCCGCTAAATTCTATTCGTTATCGAGGTAACATTCAAAGAACATAGGTTGTGAATATTCTTAGGTAATTGTATACCCAAATAAGGTATGCTAGATGATGCCCACTTCAAGCCTCCTAAGTTGTCTCTAGGTCTAAAAGATCTAGTACCCAAAGCTAGTGCCGTAGATTTGGTAAAGTTAATAGTAAATCCAGAAATGTGACCAAATCGTTCCAATTTTTCGAACAAGGGAGCCAAACTATCCTCTGGATTTGATATAAAAAGCATAAGATCATCCACAAAAGCCATAAGATTTAATTTGTTATCTCCAGTGGAAGCATCACGCAACAGCGACCAATCAGATTAGCGGGTCAAGTGCTAAATTGAATAAAAGGGGTGAAAGCGGACACCCCTGTCTCGTACCTCTAAACATATGTAATGTGTTGCCGAGAAGGCCATTGACAAGTAACTTAGTACATGGATTCAAATAAAGATATTTGATCATATTAATAAACAACGTCCCAAATTCTCTGGTATCCAGCGCTAGGAACAGATATTCCCACAGAATTTTGTCAAAGGCCCTCTCAGCGTCCAAACTCAACAGAATAGTGGAAGATCTCTGATCCGCTTTGGAGGAGGCCAAAACGGCAACTGCCGAGAGAATGCCCAACACCGATTGATGGCCTTTTGTGAATCCTAGTTGATGTGGGGTAAGGATTGTCGGCATCATATTATGCAATCTAATCGATAAGATCTTTGCCAAGATTTTATAATCCTGGTTAAGCAATGTAATGGGTCTATATGAAGACAACAAGGAGGTATCCCTATCTGGTTTGGGAATCAGGACTGTTGTTGTCTCGTTAAATGAGGGGGTAAGCAATGTTATCCGAGTAGATTTGTTGCAGTAATTTGGTAAGTGTAGGGGTAATGTCATCTTGTAGGATTTTATAGTAATTTGCTGTAATTCCGTCAGGGCCAGGTGATTTATTCAATTTGAGCGATTTAATAGCCATGATAACTTCCTCCTCTGTGATATTATCTTCTAAACATTCCCTCTGCTGGGTGGATAGCTTTGGTAGAACTGTCTCATTAAGAAATATTTTAGCATTTTTCTAAGTTAGATGTTTCAGCTGCATATAAATTTTGGAAATATATTTCCAAAAGTTTTGATATATCAGATTGAGATGTAATGGTCTCTCCCGTTGTAGGGTCACAGAGACTAGTGATGTAATGTCTTATCTTTTGTCGATTGGCCATAAATGCTAGAAGTCGACCTGTTTTGCCCCCCCAACGAAAATATAGATTTTTTTTGTGTAATCGGTCTTAAGTTTAGCCTCCTGCAATAGAAAAGCCTCCAATACTTGTTTATTTTGAAGGTAGAGGGATTTATTTTCAGCTATTGTAAAAGACAAATAACATTTATAAGAGGTTTGTAACCTGCTATTTAAAAGGAGTAACTTTTCCTTATGGTCTCTGTTACGTTTTGCCAAGTAAGATATGACATGACCCCCTCATAACTGCCTTCGATGCTTCCCAGAATAGTACCAGGTTATCCCAGTGTTCAATATTATCATCCAAGTATTCATGCCATTCGGCTTTCAGGTATATTTGAAAATCTTCATTTTGAGAAAGGATGGAAGGGAAGCGCCAAAGGCAGGAAGTATTCAGAGGAGTACGTCGCGTTAAATCCAAAATAATAGGGGCGTGATCAGAAATTGTGATGTTATCAATATAAGTTCAAGCAATGCGGGAAAATAGACTTTCTGCAATTAGAAAGTAGGTGGATTCTAATGAAGGAGTCATGTACTCGAGAGTGAAATGTGAATTCACGACTAGAAGCACTCTGGAGTCTCCAAGCATCGATCAGAGCATGGTGAGAACAAAGGAGGTAGATGCCTTCCCGTGGAGTGACAGAAGGTCTATTCGGTGGATTGGAATGGTCCAGAGTACTGTCATGAAGCGAGTTAAAATCTCCGCCAATTATAAGGTTAGGTGTATCGTGTTTCTTAAGTATATTAGAAATAGTCCTATAAAAGGAGAAATTAGGGATATTTGGAGCATATATGTTGAGCAATGTGAAGCGCTCACTTTGGTTTGTGACATGAATCAAAAAGGAACCTGCCTTCAGGATCTGCCAACGTCTCCGAAATAGAATAAACTAAATTCCTGTTAAATAATATAGCGACCCCACGTTTTTTCTTACAAGATGAGGCAGACACACATTCCTGTATCCAAGGGCTTTTTAAAGTAGAATTAGCACTTTTAACCAATGGGTTTCCTGAAGCATTATGATGTCAGGGCGAAAACGTTTGAGGTGACATAAGACCTTACGTCTTTTAATAATTGAATTTAGCCCTGCAACATTCCATGACATATATCTGAAAGAAGTAGAGTTGAGTTGTAGATTAGTTGGTGAGGAGGATTGTAATGACATTAACCTACCCCAGTTCTACAGTGAGAAGACCAACCAAGAAACTGCGATGGAGTGTCTTCCATCTCATCCCAGCGAGCAAGACGAAAGAGGACTCTAGGAATGTCAGACGATCAGACCCCAGGAGTGCACATCCCAAGAAGAAAAGGGAAGAGGAAAAGAGGGGAAATCGAAAAGGAAAAGAGAAAAACAAAAAAGAACAAAAACATGTAGTATATCAAAAACAGCAATAGCAATGATCGCTCCACGGCATGGAGGTAATTGTCAGTCTCTTCTTACCACTTTTTCCACCAGTACTTTGCCCATTGGGCCTCCAGCTTTTGTTATATGGTTTCCTTCCCCAGTGTACAATACTGCTGCAATTTCAGGGAGCACTACAGCAGCCCTGTCCCTCTCTCAGTGTCAGTGTCCAACTGTAAAAACTGGAATGGCCCATTGGACAATTGCCTTTTTGCCCCATTACCGACCTTCCCGCCCTATCACCTGTCTTCCCTGCTAGGAACGGTTGGTTTTATTTAGTAGATACCTGTGTACCTTCTTCCCTATACGGGAAAATAAAAAATGTTATGCACAAGTATCTCAACATGAAGAACGGACATGAAACTTCTTGCCTGGTGTGGTGCCTACACGGCAGCACTATGGTTAATACAATACTAATTACATAATGTGGATATGAATTATGAGTGGATAGGGGGACAGGAGGTTGGGAACAGAATAACACAGTACTTGCATTGTATACACTTGATGTTCCAATTAGTAAAACAAAATACACTTTTCCAAGGATGTAGGTTATCCGGCATGATGGGTAAATTGTAGGGGAACTTGAAAAGGTTTGTGGGGGAGCTATGAATTATCCATTGGGACTGTAAGCACAGGTCATCAGCGGGAGAAAATTGGGAATGAGTCACGGATGACTGTGAGATGGCGATGGGTCGTGACTCCAATCGAATAAGATTAGAATCCTTGAACCAATTAACTTTTTCATAAATGTTTTGTATTTTTCCATTATATATGTTTTGTTGTTCGTATTATGCCACTAATTATATCATTATTTCTATGTTTTTTTAATAAAAATGGGCGCACGAAGAAAAAAAAAGTCAAAAGTTTTTGTCAAACACACACACACACACAAAACTTCTCCAGCTTTTATTCCAAAAAAATGGCTGCTATACAGAGCGTTCCACATATTACCAGCATCTGGGATGTACTTGGTGGTGGCCATTTTGTGGCCTGACAATATTCTGTAGTTATGAGAATGCAGATGATATCAGGTTTCAGGGAGATCAGTATTTCATAGTCAAGTGACAGGTTGGCTTGAAATATTGCTTTGGCTCACAAAATTGACTATTGTTGACCTCTGGTTCTTAAATAACTATAACACAGGAATATGCAAAACCTCTATAACCTTACCTACAGGGAGTTTTACTAACTCTGCATAACAACATAAGCCGTCCATAGTCAATGGTTTAAAATTGCCTAAGTTTTGCTTAATAACCAATAAACCTTAGACCTGAAATAAAGACACATACAACTATATATTGCTGGAAATTGAGATCACAGTATTATTATTTGGATGAATTGGCTGATTATTAATTCAGGATGTCAAGAAGGCAGCACATGCTGGTAACAGCTAGACCAGTGGTTCTCAAACTTGGTCCTCAGGACCCCACACAGGTCATGTTTTCCAGGTCACCCAGCAGGTGCACAGGTGTACTCATTACTCACTGACACATTTAAAAAGATCCACAGGTGGAGCTAATATCTCACTTGTGATTCTGTGAGGAGACATGGAAAACATGCACTGTTTGGGGTCCTGAGGACCGAGTTTGAGAACCTGTGAGCTAGACTATTACAGATGGCTAAAAATGATGATCTGCCTTCAGTGCAACCTGGGAGCAAATCTCACCCGAATCAAAGGAAAAATGCCTGGTAACCACGCTTGTGCCTTCCCAACTCACTGCGCCTTGGCAAGCATTGCCTTCCCAACTCATTGTGTCACCATATAGCATTTCCTTCCCAACTCATTGTGCCAACATATAGCATTGCCTTCCCAAATCACTGCGCCTTGGCAAGCATTGTCTTCCCAACTCATTGTGCCACCATATAGCATTGCCTTCCCAACTCACTGCGCCTTGGCAAGCATTGCCTTCCCAACTCATTATGCCACCATATAGCATTGCCTTCCCAACTCACTGTGCCATCATATAGCATTGCCTTCCCACCTCATTGTGCCACCATATAGCATTGCCTTCCCAACTCATTGTGCCACCATATAGCATTGCCTTCCCAACTCACTGCGCCTTGGCAAGCATTGCCTTCCCAACTCATTGTGCCACCATATAGCATTGCCTTCCCAACTCACTGTGCCATCATATAGCATCGCCTTCCGACCTCACTGTGCCATCATTTAGCATCGCCTTCCCACCTCACTGTGCCATCATTTAGCATCGCCTTCCCACCTCACTGTACATCATATAGCATTGCCTTCCCAACTCACTGTGCCATCATATAGCATTGCCTTCCCAACTCACTGTGCCATCATATAGCATTGCCTTCCCAACTCACTGCGCCTTGGCAAGCATTGCCTTCCCAACACATTGTGCCACCATATAGCATTGCCTTCCCAACTCACCGTGCCATCATATAGCATTGCCTTCCCACCTCACCATGCTATCATATAGCATTGCCTTCCCACCTCACTGTGCCATCATATAGCATCGCCTTCCCACCTCACTGTACCATCATATAGCATTGCCATCCCACCTCACTGTACCATCATATAGCATTGCCATCCCACCTCACTGTGCCATCATATAGCATTGCCTTCCCACCTCACTGTACCATCATATAGCATTGCCTTCCCACCTCACTGTACCGTCATATAGCATTGCCTTCCCACCTCACTGTGCCATCATATAGCATTGCCATCCCACCTCACTGTACATCATATAGCATTGCCTTCCCACCTCACTGTACATTATATAGCATTGCCATCCCACCTCACCGGGTCATCATATAGCATTGCCTTCCCACCTCACTGTGCCATCATATAGCATCGCCTTCCCACCTCACTGTACCATCATATAGCATTGCCATCCCACCTCACTGTACCATCATATAGCATTGCCATCCCACCTCACTGTGCCATCATATAGCATTGCCTTCCCACCTCACTGTACCATCATATAGCATTGCCTTCCCACCTCACTGTACCGTCATATAGCATTGCCTTCCCACCTCACTGTGCCATCATATAGCATTGCCTTCCCACCTCACTGTACATCATATAGCATTGCCTTCCCACCTCACTCTGCCATCATATAGCATTGCCTTCCCACCTCACCGGGTCATCATATAGCATTGCCTTCCCACCTCACTGTGCCATAATATAGCATTGCCTTCCCACCTCAGTGTGGAAGTTTATTTTTGTCCTTTCCTTTCTAGTTCATCAAGCCCTGTCCCACCCTGGATGGAGTATCCTATATGACTATACTAAACATTATATTCCATCGAAGTGATCACATAACACTCTTAGCGACAATAGTCACAGAGAAAGAAAACAAGAATGTCAGAAGATTCATTATATAGAAATGAACTTAAAGAGTGAAAGTACCCCTGGCCTCTCCTCCTTCAACAAACCCCTCTGTACTTATTCTCTTGTTATGTGCAATTATATACTGCATGATTTATAAGTGTGTCTGGGGTGTAGTAGGTATTACCCAACAGAGGCAGCCCGGCAAGGGTGAAAATCCCTATCGTCCCTAAGGTAAGTATCGCTAACCTAATCCTCCCCCCCTAACCCTCCCTTAGGGTTGCCTAACCCTAACCTTCCCCCAAAGTGCCTAAACTAACCCCCCTTCCCTGCCACCTAAAGTCCCCAGGGGGATGCCTAACCCTAACCCGCCCTTCCCCTAGCCTAACCAGGGTCAGACTGGCCCACAGGGATACAGGGGAAATCCCCGGTTGGCCCCACTACCTGAGGGCCCCACCCCCTCCTCTAGGTGTCATTTTCTAGACTGTGCACTGAATTGTACACTGTTACTCTATTGGAGGGTCATTTACCTTGTGAAGCAGAACCACTGAAAAACATCGGCTCTTGGTTTCTTCTATAGAAACTAAACCAATATTTTCCTAATGGTTAGCCAACTGTGGTGACTGGCCACACCCCCTCTAGTGGATGACCACACCCCTTAAGCATGGGCCCCTATTACTGTATTCACCTGGTGGGCCCTTAATGCCCCAGTCCGACACTGAGCCTAACCCTAACCTCCCGGGGGGGTGCCTAACCCTCCCCCCCAGCGGCTGTCCGTGCCCGTCATCACTTCGATCGGGATGCCGGGCATCGGTCTTCCGGCATCTGGTTAATGACAGGCGTCTAGATTTAGACGCCTGTCATTAGTACCACGCCGGGATTAGAACGTCTGGAAGCCTGGCACTGCGGAGTTCTGTGCTCCCTCACTAATAACCGATGACGGTGACTCACTCAGTGCACTAATTAGCAAAAGCTATTACATCTCAGGTGTGGGAGTAATTGTGGCAGAACAAACATACATGTTTTAGTGTCTCCTGCTCTCTGCAAATGTGTCACTGATAATAAGGACAGGAGGACTTCTGCAAATATTACCATGTATACAGTGAGGTTTTACTTTTTCTTTTAAATAATATATTTTTTATTGAAAGGTTAAAGCATTCTGGATAACACAAGAAAATAGGGACTTCCAGAATATGACCTACACAATAAGCGTGACACAGAGCATGTCACTATAATAAATTAGGTCATCCCAAATTCTTAGGATGTATGACCTGACATATAGGATATTATAGCAACGTTTCTCTTCAAAGGTTTAGGGTTAGATTTACTGAAGTTTCTAAATATGAATAGTGATGCGGTTTCCCATAGCAACCAATCAGATTCTGTCTATCATTTTGAGGGACTCCATGGAGAAACGATAGCTAGAACTGATTGGTTGCTACGGGTCTTTGAATAATGTATCAGAAAGTGGTATTTTTATTTTATCCAGGTGCAAATTTCATTTTGACATTTTCCACCCCTGGATCAACGCCTCTCATGTCAACTGATTACTTCCCCCCACTCCCGCCTCCATGATTTTGCCCGCGCTGCTCCCGACCTTTGGAACTCTCTCCCTCTCCCCATCAGACTCTCCTCCTCTTTACAGTCCTTCAAACGGGTTCTCAAGACCCCACTACATCATCAAAGCCATCCAGCTCCCACCCTAACCAGCTGCAACATGCTCCTTCCTCCCTGTTTGCCCCATCTGTGTCACACCTGTGTCTGCCCCTCCCCTTAGAATGTAAGCTCTCACGAGCAGGGCCCTCTACCCTCTTGTGCTTCTCCTTACTTTACTTTCACCTACTTCTTACCCCCCACCAGGGCACCTAACACTTGGCTGCTTACACTCTGTTTCATATCTAGGTGTTATGTATCAACGTATATTATCCATGTCCTTGTCCTATCTTGTACTGTAAGTCACTTGTGGTGCCATATAAATAAAGTATAATAATAATAATAATAATAAAAATGGGATATATATTTGGGACCGTCGTTAGTAATCCGTATCCCTGCATAGGGCCGTATTCAAATAAAGCGAAAAGCCGTTTTCGCGTGGTTTTTAGCGATAATTTCGCAGGGTTCTTTTGCTCCGTATTCAATTCCATTCCGTCTTCGCCTATGCGGAAAGTTAAGGCGCTGAAATCGGCGATACTTTTCTCCACAGAAAAGCAGGTGAAAAAAAAAGTGCAAAATCTATATTTTGGGGTGCAGATGTTGGGAAACCACTCAAACCCCTTGTTACACCCCCCCCCAAAAAAAAGGACAATTCACCCAAAAAAAAAGAATTAAAGAAATACCAGGATCCCCCAAAAAATGCCTTTGAAATTGGGGGCAAAAATGACTTGGCCCTTCTTAGAGCACCCCCAGAGGCTTATTTCGCTACTTTTTGAAGTTGTCCCCCACAACTTCAAAAACTAGCGAACTAAGCTTCTGGGGGTGCTCTAAGAAGGGGCCAAGTGTTTTTGGGATTGCAGGTGCTTGTATGACGGAGGAATTATACTTTTCTAAAACTTCACTTTAGAGACATTTTCAAGCACCCTAAATTTGATGGGACTACTTATTTTCACCAAAAAACACTGCTAAATGCCATTCTTCACCACTTTTGCAAGGTCGCTAATAACAAGGATTTCAAACTACTTCAGTACCCCAATTAGTTTTATTAGGGCTATTGGAACACTTCTACATTGGTCCCCAATGTTAGTGCATCTTTTTTGGGGGAGTTCAGTCTGGTTTCCCCAAGTCTGACAGTACTTTTTGCCTGTTCTGCATTCGCCGCTTGCCGTTTTTGCCTGTTTTGGAAATTAATACGCCGGAAAGCGGGGTAGGCGCACGATAAGTTTCCACGTCCATGACACGCGATGTCGTCGAAAAGTCAGTCAGGCGAAGCTTTTCTGTGGGTGCTAAACTAATTGAATACTGCCCATAATGGGATCTTGTTGGTCCATCGAAAGGATTCCAGGAGACAACTTCTTCCCTATGGTGCGGGGATATGTTGGATTTACTCTAATTGATTTAAAAACCTGAATATCCTCCAAATCTGTTCACAGCCTTCAGGAGAGTGTCGTATGGACCATCAGCATCAGCCAAGTACTACAGCTTATTGTTACTGTACAGGGAGAGTTTATAGATAGTGCCAACAGCTGCTGGTAGGCCGAGGATGTTGGACTGAGTCCTAATGAGACAAGCCAAAGGCTGATGCCAATAGTGCAAGTGATAAAGGGCAACTTTTGTCAGGTACCCGTGTCTAAATCATATCTGGGGGTAGATGTTGTGGATTTACCTGCACAAATAACATTTGCTCTGGACAGACAATTTGTGCAATAACTTTGCTGAGTTGGTAGAACCTTGACCAGTATCTGAACATCCATAGCAAAGAGGAAGACGGGGAGGCATGCCTCTCAGTAAGGGGCACCTTTATCACAAACAATGAGTCATTACACGGAGAATGTCTACACCACTGACCAGGCTCTCCGTAGCCGTGACCCAGACTACCCCAACCCCTAACATTTACCTAAAAGACACAAAGATAGACACGTGGTCTCAGAGAGGTCCCTCATCATGTAATACTAAGATGTTCTTCATCCAAAAGTAATTATCACCTCCAGACAAATAACGGTTAATTAATGTGTTTCTATTTGCCCATGTGCCTTTTAATTAGTAATTACCATGGTAATTGGAGAACCAATAAAAGTAAAGCTGTTTCGATGACGACTACATTTTATAGGTTTTTAGAGAAAAAGGGGCAGCAATAATAAGGGTGACACAAACAAGGTGTCTCAGGCACTGATCATTTAAAATATTAAAAAAAAAAAAAAAAAAGTATTTTCCAGCAGTTATTGTTTAGGACAGTGGTTCCCAAACTGGGTGCCGCAGCCTGGGGTGCCTCAGAGCATTTGCAGGGGTGCCACGGGTTGGTTGTCCAGGACCAAATTAATTATTTATGGTCCATGGGATAGGCAAAACCAGTGCTTGTGGCGGTCATTAATAAAATATGTAGGCAAACAAAACCACCACCACATAGATGAACTTTAGGATGACGGGTAAGCACAATAAACTTAATTTAATAATGTTTGCTGAATTTCACAATGAGAAACTATTGGCTTAGGAGTGCCATGAACAAAATGCTGATACTCTAGGGAGCCGTCATTCAATAAGGTTTGGGATCCTCTGGTTTAGGGAATACTCAACCCGTAGAATATATGATCTTTAACACAAAAAAAAAAAAAAAAGTATACAAAGCGCTTGGAGTAAAGGTAAATTTAATAAAACAATAAAACACAACTATAATTATACCGGCTGGTACTACTGTATGTATATAAAACCGCAATCAAAATATAAAATAAGAAATAAGCCATAAATAGAAATACAATATGTGCTTGGATTTTTGTAACTACCCGTCTGCTGGGCATATTAACTCCAGTATAATAATCACTGATTGGTGACCGTCTTGTTATAGTTTATAAATTAATATTCAGCAGAAGCAAAAAAAAATAGGCACAATTTAGCCAAAAATAGCAGTCACCAGAACTGTATGTAATTGTACCAACTTCTGAATTAGTCACCAAAACATAAATGCATAGAACAAAAGCACCTGCAAGGTTATAGCAGCTTATAAGTTGGTCGCCAGAAATATCTATATATTTCTTGGACGATCCTATGAATCTTGCCCAGAGACAGGTGAAAGTTCCAGCTGATATATCTAAATGAAATATAGCCTTTACGCGTTTCCCCGCCTTAAATAAATCTCAGCGGCTTCATCAGAAGAAAAGTCATTGTCTTCTGACAAAGCCGCTGAGATTAATTTCAGGCGAGGAAATGCTAATGGGGGAGTGTTTGGGGTTAAGGGGCATACACACTAGACGATAAAAGTGAACGATATGGACAATCGTTCATATCGTCCAGTGTGTATGCTCAATACGATGGACGATGTGTGCTCTCGCGGGTAATCCACGAGGTCTGTTGTCATCCAGACATGTAGGTCAATCTGACAATATCGTCAGAGACTGCGAAGTGCAGGGTGATGTCACTGAATAATATCGTTCAGTGTCTATGCTCAATGTCGTTTGCCCGGGACAGCCCGGGAGACCAAGGACAAACATTAACGGGGTTTACCCGCTCCTACACATCTGGTAGATTACATTATATTTTGTCAGCTTTTCCTACCTGTCAATGATTTGGTCAAGGTACAAAGTGGCACCAGGAAAGAGAGAGGTATATTCCATCGCAGGTTCATGAACTTCACTAACACGCCTTAATGTCACTCAACCGGGTAAACCTACAGTACAGGTACAAGGTGTCTTCACTACGGGGTAACGTGAATCAATCTATGTGCAATACGCCCCTTGTGGCAGAGTCAGGTGTGTGGAGGAGGAAATCCACTAGGAAATGGATCAAAACAGATAGACGATGAGGCGCACTGGAACAATTCTTTATATACTGTATATAGTGACACTGACACCAGGATAACACTCAGCGCGGGATATACTAAAAGGTAAAACTGCATTTCTCAAATGTACTAAGCATTCCGGTGCTTCATCCCAATGTGTAACGCCACCTCCAGGTGGCGTTACTCAATAGAAGCCTATGGTCTTCTTATCGGGACGCTCCCCCTTGGGAGGGATCTGGTCGGATCCCTCCCATCACCCACCATGGCCTTCTGCGCATGCACAGGATGACACCAGAGGGACCTCTGAGTGTTAAACCCAGAAGACCCCCTCTCCTGAGCCATCGCAAAGGACAGCTCTTATCGGGAAAGCTGTCCTTTGCGTGTACCACAGGGGGGGACGGGATAAAAATGGTGTGACCCGCGGACCCCTCTTCACATGCATACTGGCATTTTCCAACGATTACTTCTCTGTAAGGCTAGCTCCACTGGTATGTGACTTCTGGGTCTATAACCCGGGAGTCAATGCGTGTGGGGAGCCCATACAGAGAGGATCCCATGGGCATCTATAAGCAACGCATGTGGGGAGCCCATACAAAGAGGATCCCATGGGCTTCTATAGGCAACGAGTGTTGGGAGCCCATACAAAGAGGATTCCATGGGCGTCTATAAGCAATGCATGTCGGCAGCCCATACAAAGAGGAGACCATGGGCGTCTATGGGGAACGCATGTCAGGAGCCCATACAAAGAGGATCCCATGCTGGTACTTGTAGTTCTCCAAGTACCAGCATGTGGGGGAGGCTTGCTAGGACCTGCAGTTCTAATGTATAGACAATGTTTATACTCTTTTTTTGCACTACACTTACACTCTCAAGTTAAAAGTTTAAAAAGAAAAAGAAAATTATTTTTTTTTGGGTGCTGTACCTCACTGTGTATACAAGCACCATGACTCCTTGGGCCTTAGCCCTCTGTGTATACAAGCACTGTGACTCCTTAGGCCTTAGCCCTCTGTGTGTATAAGCACTGTGACTCCTTGGGCCTTAGCTCTGTGTATACAAGCACTGCGACTCCTTGGCCCTTAGCCCTCTGTGTATACAAGCACTGTGACTCCTTGGGCCTTAGCCCTCTGTGTGTCCATAACACACAAGTACTGTAACTCAGTATTGAATGGCAGTGAGTGGCAATGTTTCATAGATGTGCTTTAAATTGCGGTGTCTGTCACTTAGTAACCAGCCAGCTCACTGCAGCCTTTGGACAATAATGGTGAAAACAATATTGTGAGCTGTGAGGTGGTCTAAATTGACTGTAAATGACTGGAAATTTATGTTACTGGGGTTAATAATACTCTAGGAACAAAAAAAAGCCCAAATTATGTGATTTTAGTTTTTTTTTGTCAATTTTTGTAAAAAAAAATCCAAATTCAAAACCAGTCACGGCAGGTTTGGCAAAACCAAATCCTGATGACGAATCAGAACCAAATCCAGAAAAAAAGGTCCTGCGCAGATCCTTAGTATATATCATATGCTAGGTGTAGTCAAACCCTAATCCCATGTATAACAGTACCAATCAAAAGTTTGGACACACCTTCTCATTCAATAGTTTTTGTTTATTTAAATTATTTTCAACATAGTAGATTAATACTGAAGACATCAAACTATGAAAACACACACATATGGAATTATGTTGTAAACAAAAAAGTGTTAAACAAATCAAAATATGTTTTATATTTTAGATTCCTCAAAGTAGCCCCCTTTTGCTTGGATGACAGCTTTGCACACTCTTGGCATTCTCTCAATCAGCTTCATGAGGTAGTGAATGCAGTACCTCCATTAGTGCCCATTATACGGTGCTCCAGTAGTGCCCATTATACAGTGCCCCAGTAGTGCCCCTTATGCAGTGCCTCCATTAGTGCCCCTTATACAGTGCCTCTCGTAGTGCCCATTATACAGTGCCTCCATTAGTGCCCCATAAAATTAGAACACACAGACACAATTTACTTACCTGCTCCTGCACCCGGCACCATCTGCTCCTCCAGTCCCGCTTGGCACTATGGCAGAGATGTCATGACGTCTCTCCCTTCACCCACTGCGGGAGCCGGAAGGCAGAGCTCATAAGTGAGCTCCAGCCCAGATCCAGCCTTGGGTGCAGCAGCCAATAAGTATTGAACACATGAAGGATCGGGAGGTGCAAAAAGGCATGGAAAGCAAAGACACCAGCTGAAATCTATCAGTAATTAGGAAGCAATCCTGACCCTTGTCAGTGCAAATTAATATAAGCTGGTTCAGTCCCAACTGATGGCCTATAATAAGGTGTCTCATTACCAAGGTGTCACACAAGAAACATCTCATGATTGGTAAAAGCAAAGAGCTCTTTCAAGACCTTTGCAACCTTATAGTTGCAAAACATACTGATGGCATTGGTTACAGAAGGATTTCTAAACTTCTGAATGTTCCAGTGCGCACTGTTGAGGCCATAATCCGGAAGTGGAAAGAACATAATTTCACCATAAACCGGCCAGGACCAGATGCTCCTCGCAAGATTTCTGACAGAGAAGTGAAAAGAATTATCAGTAGAGTTGTCCAAGAGCCAAGGGCCACTTGTGGAGAGTTTCAGAAAGACCTGGAATTAGCAGGTACAATTGTTTCAAAGAAAACAATAAGTAATACACTCAACCGCCATGGCCTGTATGCACGCTCACCACGCAAGACTCCATTGCTGAAGAGAAAACATGTTGAAGCTCATTTAAAATTTGCTGCATAACATTTGGACAAGCCTGTGAAATACTGGGAGAATATAGTCTGGTCAGATGAGGCCAAAATGTAACTCTTTGGATGCCATAATACAGACCATGTTTGGAGGAGAAATGGCACTGCACATCACCCCAAAAACACCATACCAACATGTTTTTCAGCATACGGTACTGGCATACTTCATGTATATGAAGGAAGGATGAATGGAAAAATGTACTGAGACATTCTTGATGAAAAATTGCTGCCATCTACCAGGATGCTGAAGATGAAACGAGGGTGGACATTTCAGCAAGACAATGATCCCGAACACACAGCCAAGGACACTCTCAATTGGTTTCAGAGAAAGAAAATAAAGCTGCTATAATGGCTCAGCCAATCACATGACTTGAATCCAATTGAAAATCTATGGAAAGAACTAAAGATCAGAGTTCATAGAAGAGGCCACGGAACCTTCAAGATTTGAAGACTGTGTGGAAGAATGGGCCAAAATCACACCTGAGCAATGTAATGTGACTAGTTTCTCCTTACAGGAGGCACCTTGAAGCTGTCATTACCAACAAAGGCTTTTGTACGAAGTATTAAATAAATTTCAGTAAGCGTGTTCAATACTTTTTCCCTGTGTCCTTTCACATTATTACACAACTTAATTTATGGACATCTATGGTTTGATTTCTTTGCATGTGTGGATTGCATGGGTTGTTGCTGACATTTGGTGAGAATATCATTACAATAGTATCATTACACATATATTTACTGAGAAAAATGTTGATGCGTTCAACACTTATTTTACCTGCTGTATATCATATGCCGGGTGTAATCAGACACTAATCCTGTGTATATACTGTGTATTACATGCTAGGTGTTTTTTTATATATATATATATATATATATATATATATATACATTATGCTTTCCTGAACCTGTGTACATATCATTCTCCCTATAGCTAATGCCGTCACCTCACGTGTCAGATGTTTTTTTTTTTTTTAAGTGCATCAAACTTTTTTGGCAAATGTCAAATAGATCATCACATCAATTGTCTTTCCGAGATCCAGCATTAAACTTCCCTCCTACTACAGATGAATACATTTGCGCGACACGACAGGTTCCTCATGAAACTAAACTGAAAGTGGGTTATAGTATTGGGCCTGATCGAGTTGGACTCGGCGCTGTTTACACAGTTGAGCGATGTTTTGCTACTGTCCAGAAATTCCTTACTGCGCACGCGCAAACTCACGTGTCCTAAGCCATCGTGTACGGCGCCGCTCGTACGCTCCATGGAGTACGAAGGGAAGGCTGAGATTAGCAATTGCATATTCCCGCAAGCGCTAGTGCGAGAGTGGCGATGGTCGTAGAGGCATTACCCACCATCCCTAAGCCAGCCCGTGTCTTCAATCAGAACGGCATTCCAATTCCCTGTCCATGGTGCTGAACCCACATCACTTCTCTTAGCAGACAGTCCAACAGCTAAAACTCATATCAATGGTTCATTTAATCAAATATCTCTTCCCTTTACTCTCCGTTACATTGTGGATGTAACACACGAAGGGAAAGCACATTGAATATAACAGATGTAGGGCTCATTGATCCCTCTGGCAGCATACAGTGTCTATTTACACTACTAGCAGAGGAAATCAGGAATTGCACCAAACTGGAAGAGAGTTTAACAAGGTTATCCATACGAATAGAATGTGTTTGGGGATAGGGAGCAACACATAGGAATAATGTATTCACGCGCTTATGTTTAGTTGTCTAGCTACAGTATGCATCACTAGTATATGTGGCAGGCTTACCCCAGGAGTAACAAGTGTGTATCCTTCCGCCCAGCGACAGCATAGAGAAAGCAGCACTGCAGGTGTACAGGGATAGTAGTACATGAGAAGGTTACGTCACCTTATGTGTACTTATAGCAGTGTTGGCTAACCTTGACACTCCAGCTGTTGTGGAACTATATATCCCAGCATGCCCTGCCACAGTTTTAGCATGCCCTAATAGCAAAACTGTAGCAGTGCATGCTGGGTTATGTAGTTCCATAACAGCTGGAGTGTCAAGGTTAGCCAACACTGACTTATAGTAATATAATAATGTACTGAAGTGTCTGTTTTAAGTAAAAACAAATTGCAACAATATAATATAAAGTATAGCATAAATAAATACAAAATGTTGCAAATTCACAAAGCATATAAACACGTCATCTTAATTCCCCCCCAAACCACCCTAGTCTCCCCTTCACCCCTCCATCCCCCCATATACCATATACTCTTTCCCACCACCTTACCCTATTACCTAACCCTTAGGTAGCGGAAAGCTATGCCAGACTTTTTAGATGTATGTAAATTGTAATACATTCCTTCCACAATTTCCAGCACCTAGGAATGTGACAGAAGAAAGCTGTAAGATCAATATGGGCAGGAAGTGTCATATACGCAGGAGACAATAGTGCCTGGGTGCTGAGTAATACATGTAATAGTCACATTTACTATATATATATATATATATATATATATATATATAGTTAAATATAAACACAAACAGAAATGACATTCCAGGCATCTGCTGTTTCCTCTATAAATAATGAATTTGGTCAGGCAGATAAAGCCGCAGCCAGAATATAGGCATGCCGCATATCATTGCAATCAGCATAAGCTGTGTGTGCGTCCTATTCGCTTTGCAAATAAGATGCATTTTAAGGGGAAAACTTGGATGAAATAATGCTTTGCGCTACTCAGTCACACCACGGCATGCATGACTAGAGCGTAGTGTTTAAGGCGCAAGGAGGCTAGCTATATGTCTTCACATGTATGTCTGTGTGCAACTGAGTCCCTGATTCAAGCACTCGAGGAAGAAGGGATAATGGAGGGAAGAGGTACGCAAACTGTAAGGTCCACCAGACCGACAGAGCGTCTACCAGAAGAGCCCCCTCGTCCCTTGTTCTTGACCCGTACACAGGCAGCTTATTGTTGTGTCTGGAGGCCATGAGGTCTATTTCCGGAAGGATCCACCTGTTCAGTAAGAGTTGAAACACCTCCTGGTGAAGAGACCATTCCCCTGGATGCACGTCTTGAAGGCTGAGGAGGTGGGCTTCCCAGTTGAGCACTCCTGGTATGAACACAGCCGTGATGGCTGGGAGATTGCCCTCCGCCCAAGCCAGAATGCGGGACACCTTCATCAATGCCGCCTGACTTCGGATTCCTCCTTGTCGGTTTATGTAAACCACTGTGGTAGCATTGTCCGACTGTACCTGCACGGGTTTTCCGTGGAGAACATGTCCTGACTGCTGAAGAGCTCTGAACACTGCTCGAAGTTCCAATATGTTGATTGGAACCGCAGATTCTGCTGTTGTCCACCATCCCTGAAACAAGTGTGCACCTATTACTGCTCCCCAGCCTCGGAGAGTGGCATCCGTTGTCAGAAGGACAAAGTCCGCAATCCAAAAGGGATACCCCTTGTTTAGATGAGCCATCTGCAGCCACCAGGCCAGAGACCGATGTACCTCCGGAGAAAGCACCATTGTCGGTGTCTTTATCCGATGGGGCAACCCATTCCATCTGGAGAGGATCAATTTCTGCAGAGGTCTGGAGAGAAACTGGGCATACTCCACCATGTCGAACATCGACACAATGCATCCCACTAACCTCATTGCCGAGTGAATGGACACTCGGCAACTCTGAAGGCAACTGCGTACCTTCACCTGCAATGCAGAGATCTTTACCACCATCACAAAGATCCTCTGTTGTTGAGAGTCCAACAGGGCTCTGAGATGGAGCATCCTCTGTGAGGGAACCTGGGAGGACTTCTTCCAGTTTATCAGCCAGCCGTGATTCTGCAACACTGATATTGTCAGTTGCAGATGGCACTGAAGTATCTCTGGAGACCCTGCCAATAACAGGTCTTCCAGATAACGTAACAAGCGGACCCCCTGCATCCGCAGGTGGGCTGTCATGACTGCCATGACCTTGGTAAAAACGTGAGGCGCTGTGGAAAGGCCAAAGGGCAGTGCCTGCAACTGGAAATGTTGATTGACCACCACAAACCTGAGGAAATGCTGGTGTGCTGAAAAAATGGGGATATGCAGGTAGGCATCCTGAATGTCCAATGACACCATAAAATCCCCAGGATCCATTGCCAATATAATTGAACACAGGGTCTCCATCCTGAACAGAGGAATCCTCAAGGACTTGTTGAGGGACTTGAGGTTGAGGATGGGCCGGTAAGATCCATTGGGTTTCTGCACCAGAAAGAGATTGGAGTAATACCCCAATTCCCCTCTGGGGTAACGGAACAGGCACTATAACCCCATCTGGCAGCATAGGGCGTAACACTTTCTCGAGTTCCAGGGCCTTGTCCCGATCTGACGGAAGGCCTGTGGTGAAAAACCGGCTGGGAGGCCTTCGGCGGAAGGAGAGGGCGTACCCCCGAGAGACCACTTCTCTTACCCAAGTGTCTGTGGTAGTCAGACACCAGCACCGGGCGAACTGAAGGCGGCCTCCCACTTTGGGTACCCCCAAGGGGAGGCCTGTCCTGTCAGACTGAAGGCTTATCGTCCGATTTGGGAGTAGAACGTCTTGGACTCCAAGCCTGTTTCTTTGGCTTGGCAGATTTCCTGGCACCTGATGGTCTTGGAAAGGAATGTACTTTGGACTTACCCTAGGCCCTATAGAGCTGAAAGGACGAAGTACCAGACCCTGATGGGACTGTGGCCGAGGACAGACATGCAGATTTAGCTGCTGCCAACGTGTCCACAATTTTGTCCAGATCAGGGCCAAACAGGACCTGGCCAATAAAAGGCAAGCATTCCAACCCCTACTTGGAGTCTGCATCCGCTCTCCAAGAGCGCAACCACAGGGAGTGGCGAGCCGCTACTGCTGCCGAGGAAATTCTGGAAGTGAGGAGGCCTATATCTAAGGCTGCCTCATTAATGTATGTGGCAGAGTCTCTGAGATTGCCCACTAACTCCAACTGTTCAGCTGAAGAGTCAGTATCCAGAGACGCCTCCAAGCTATCAGCCCAGTGCTCCATGGCTCTGGCTACCCAGCACACAGCCATAGCCAGTCTGGAAGTCAACTCAGCAAGGGAATAAATGGCTTTTAGGAAAATTTCCACCTTGCGAGCTGTATCATCCTTCAAGGAGGACTTGGAGGACATTGGTAATGTTGCACTCCTCACTAGGCAAGTAACATGAGAATTCACTTGTGGAGGGGTTTCCCATTTGGAGAATTATCCGCAAAAGAGGTATGTAAAGGCCAAGCGTCTTTGAGGCTGGAACCGCTTACCCAGAGTTTTCCATGCCTCCTCTAAGTGGTCCACTAACTGACCAGATAGAGGAAATACAGTGGCATCTACCTTAATATCCTTAAAGAAATCGGATTTGGATTTAGCAACGGGGGGATCCTCATCCTCATTAACCAAGGCCGCACGGACTGCCCTTATGAGGCCGGGTATAAAGACTTTAGATTTAGACTCTGCCTCCATCACTCGAAGGGGCTCTTGGTTTGAAAAGTCAATAATCTCATCTTCATCAGATGTCATGTAATCATCATACTGAGCCTTCTGAGACAATAAAGGGCGCTTAGAAGACTGCAATGGTGACTGCCCGGTAAAACGTCCATCAGGTGCTGTATCGTGTTGGACAATTAATTCACCTACACAGGCTTCTGAGAGACCTGGGGGGGTGAAAGCGGGAGACACTGGGGTACCATCAACTGCCTGGGGAACCCCTGCATGGGTGATGAGACCACCGCCTCCTGCTGCAATAACCCCATCTGGGGAAACGCAGGGGGCATCGCCAACTGACTCACAAGGGTTGTAAGTGCCTTAGCAAAACAAGCCCAGGGCAGTTCCTGAACAGGTTCAGAGACAGAAATTGGGCGTGATATGATATAACACGCCCTACATAAACCCTCAGTGTTCACATCAGCTGAAGAGGATAATCACGTTCACTCTCAGACATGATGAGTGTAATGGAGTGTATGCGACTCCCCACACAGAAAAACACTTTTACTGTGAGGTAATAAACACCCTGCAACACCGCACCGCAAGGGCTTTAGCAGAGGAAGAACAGGGATAGTAAAATGGCTGACGGTCAGAAGTGAAAGTACTGGCAGCAGTGCTAGCATATAGTCACATACAATGCAGAAGTAATTTGCCTGCACTACAAGCACTATGATCAACTACTCAGACACAGAGCCTGGTAGGAAACAGTGCTTCATACGCTGTCCTTATCGGAGGAGAGGTATGCGGTGGACCCGGACCGCGATGCCACCTGTATCATAATCCAGCAGCGTTTGCCACTTCCTAGAAAATGGTCGCTGAGGAGCTGAGAAGGCGGGCCCGGGGGAGGAGCGCTGACACAGCCCGCTGTGGAAAAACACTGTGCAGCGGGGGAGGCGACAGCTGTGAGACAGGGAAGGCGGCTCCCCATGCATGCCATTAACCCCTGGGACGCTGGAGCATATCCTCACCGCCGCAGCCCGCTGTCCCTGGTGGTCTAGTGGAAGCACAGGATCAGTACCTGACTCCACACGCAACCACCCCTAGGGAGCCCCCTGCCTAGGGACAATTAAGACTGTGAATCGGCGGGTGCCCGCCGCTTACCTGAATCCCCATGAATCCGGCCACAGTCAGGATATACCGGGGTCCCCGCTAGCCGAGACCCCTGGTACCCACCAGGATCCCTGGATCAGTACCGGCGTCCTGGCCCGGCAGGGTGATGGAGCGGCAGCATGGACCTCTAATTAGCTTGTCCTTGCTGCCCGCTCATATCTGTGCAGCAAAGCTGCTTTGAAAAAAAACTGCAGGGGCTGTCTAACAGGCCCCTCTGAAAAGTTGATCCGACTCTGAGTCAGGGGGCAGAAATATGGGAGACAATGGAGGCACCTGCCGCCGGGCTCCAGCACTGAAGACGCACCTCCTCCATTGTCCACAACATATTCACCCCACTTAGGGCTGTAGCTATGTACCTGGAGTGTACCGTCACGGCCGCCCAATACATGGCACCCCTTCCCGGCACCTGAGAAGCCACCATACACTAGTGGAGAGCTCCATGTCAGACCATCAGCTGCCGCCTCTGTCTATCTATAGCCTGTCCCTACTCATTGGTGTCGCTGCTTCTCATCAGCTTCTTTTGTCAGTGTGACACGTCCAGCGCCCTCCTCACCCACTACTTTGTCTCACTACTCCCTGGCGGGTGTATCTGCATGCAAAATGCTACATTACAGTGTCAATGGCTGTGACGGGGGCACCAAATTATAACTTGCCTCCGGGCATCTGGGATGACCTTACGCCACTGCTCCGAGCCGGGCACCTACGAAAACTGAGATGCATTGGCTCGGGAGCAGGGTATAGGAGAGGGACCCCAGTGCATCCTGGGAGGCTGAAAATTTTACTCTGAGGTGCCCTATGTCTGCTGCCATCGCCTATACCCCAAGGTATCCTGTGGAACCCTATGGACCCTGAAGCAGAAATATATATTACAGCTCTAAAACCCACAACACACGCTGAGTGACATTCCGCTCACATAGACTTGACAGTCAGCCTGTAGCTGTTTCTTTGTATCGGCGCTGTGTAGACACTTAGGGCCTGATTCAGAGGTTTTTCATAATGCCGATATTTACACAGATCTGGAGCGATTATTAGCCATTGCGCATGCGTGTAAGCTGCGTTGCACAGGTGCGGAGATTGCATTCCGAATACTCTTGTACAGAGGAACCAATCGCAAAGCAAGTTACAGATAGTCAGCGTTTCGGGTTGTTCAGAAAAACACAGGCGTGTCTGACCATTATAAACGCCGTTACATAGGTGTGCATAAATTAGCCACTGCCATCTCCTGCGCAGTATGAGAGCGCTGTGCATGTCAGGAGAGCAGCAGTGTTTGCGGCTGGTCAGACTTGCCCTACATGCTGTGTGACTGCCCGATGTGCACCAATGTTACTGATGTTTACGCTGTTGCACATCGTCAGACAGATATGAGAAGGCAGCGGGGGGCGTCCCTATGGTCAGCTATGCTATGGACGGCATTAGCATATTTTAGCAACTGTGATCCATGAGCGAGTGCAGCTGCGATTTTGTTAGCGTAAATCCTGGAATCAGACCCCCATCCTGCCTCAACGGTATATTACATGAAAAGGGAAAGCTACAACTAGTGTATATATATGTGTGTGTATATATATATATATATATATATATACACACACACAAAGTATTTTATATAGTGTTGTGTTTTCAAAAATCTTACAGAGTGACGCCAGGACAGTATCATCCATTAAATAGACCTCAGCGGATCAATAACAATACGATGGAGATATTATACAACTCATTAGGCATCTCCTACAGCCTGAGAAAGGACGGTGGTTTCCGCAATACATTGGTGATGAAAAGGGGCTGTGGACGTGTTACGGAGGCCGCGGTAAAGCCCTATGGGCCGGCCAGCTTCAGACCCCAGGCTGGCAGTATGTTCTGTGCCTGATAAGCCGGTCTCTGCTGCAACTTTACATAAAATTTAAAAAAAAAGACCAAGGGGGAGATGTATCAAATCTTCTGAAGAGGACAGAAGTTACCCGTAGCAACCAATCAGCTTCTAGCGAGGTTACAGAATGTACTTCCCTATATGTGGAATCCGTTACACTCATCTGAAAACCTGTATCTGACCATCAGAAATGTCTTATGTACAACATTCCCAAATAACGTATGTGATGGGACCCTAACCAGAGATAACAAGGAAACACCACTACTCGCTGTATAGCCGATGGCGCCTCTGTGTATCCAGTCATGTACAGTATGTGATGGGACCCTAACCAGAGATAACAAGGAAACACTACTCCTCGCTGTATAGCCGATGGCGCCTCTGTGTGTCCAGTCATGTACAGTATGTGATGGGACCCTAACCAGAGATAACAAGGAAACACTACGACTCGCTGTATAGCCGATGGCGCCTGTGTGGGTCCAGTCATGTACAGTATGTGATGGGACCCTAACCAGAGATAACAAGGAAACACTATGACTCGCTGTATAGCCGATGGCGCCTCTGTGTGTCCAGTCATGTACAGTATGTGATGGGACCCTAACCAGAGATAACAAGGAAACACTACGACTCGCTGTATAGCCGATGGCGCCTCTGTGTATCCAGTCATGTATGTGATGGGACCCTAACCAGAGATAACAAGGAAACACTACGACTCGCTGTATAGCCGATGGCGCCTCTGTGTGTCCAGTCATGTAATGTGATGGGACCCTAACCAGAGATAACAAGGAAACACTACTCCTCGCTGTATAGCCGATGGCGCCTCTGTGTGTCCAGTCATGTACAGTATGTGATGGGACCCTAACCAGAGATAACAAGGAAACACTACGACTCGCTGTATAGCCGATGGCGCCTGTGTGGGTCCAGTCATGTACAGTATGTGATGG
This sequence comes from Taudactylus pleione, assembly GCA_031769625.1. Taxonomy (NCBI): domain Eukaryota; kingdom Metazoa; phylum Chordata; class Amphibia; order Anura; family Myobatrachidae; genus Taudactylus; species Taudactylus pleione. The sequence goes on from JAUIMM010002225.1 coordinate 157,379, forward strand.
GACCCTAACCAGAGATAACAAGGAAACACTATGACTCGCTGTATAGCCGATGGCGCCTCTGTGTGTCCAGTCATGTACAGTATGTGATGGGACCCTAACCAGAGATAACAAGGAAACACTACGACTCGCTGTATAGCCGATGGCGCCTCTGTGTATCCAGTCATGTATGTGATGGGACCCTAACCAGAGATAACAAGGAAACACTACGACTCGCTGTATAGCCGATGGCGCCTCTGTGTGTCCAGTCATGTATGTGATGGGACCCTAACCAGAGATAACAAGGAAACACTACAACTCGCTGTATAGCCGATGGCGCCTCTGTGTGTCCAGTCATGTACAGTATGTGATGGGACCCTAACCAGACATAACAAGGAAACACTATGACTCGCTGTATAGCCGATGGCGCCTGTGTGTATCCAGTCATGTACAGTATGTGATGGGACCCTAACCAGAGATAACAAGGAAACACTATGACTCGCTGTATAGCCGATGGCGCCTCTGTGTGTCCAGTCATGTACAGTATGTGATGGGACCCTAACCAGAGATAACAAGGAAACACTACGACTCGCTGTATAGCCGATGGCGCCTCTGTGTATCCAGTCATGTATGTGATGGGACCCTAACCAGAGATAACAAGGAAACACTACTACTCGCTGTATAGCTGATGGCGCCTCTGTGTGTCCAGTCATGTACAGTATGTGATGGGACCCTAACCAGACATAACAAGGAAACACTACTACTCGCTGTATAGCCGATGGCGCCTCTGTGTGTCCAGTCATGTACAGTATGTGATGGGACCCTAACCAGAGATAACAAGGAAACACTACGACTCGCTGTATAGCCGATGGCGCCTGTGTGCATCCAGTCATGTACAGTATGTGATAGGACCCTAACCAGACATAACAAGGAAACACTACTACTCGCTGTATAGCCGATGGCGCCTCTGTGTGTCCAGTCATGTACAGTATGTGATGGGACCCTAACCAGAGATAACAAGGAAACACTACGACTCGCTGTATAGCCGATGGCGCCTGTGTTCATCCAGTCATGTACAGTATGTGATGGGACCCTAACCAGAGATAACAAGGAAACACTACGACTCGCTGTATAGCCAATGGCGCCTCTGTGTGTCCAGTCATGTACAGTATGTGATGGGACCCTAACCAGAGATAACAAGGAAACACTACTCCTCGCTGTATAGCTGATGGCGCCTCTGTGTGTCCAGTCATGTACAGTATGTGATGGGACCCTAACCAGAGATAACAAGGAAACACTACGACTCGCTGTATAGCCGATGGCGCCTCTGTGTATCCAGTCATGTATGTGATGGGACCCTAACCAGAGATAACAAGGAAACACTACGACTCGCTGTATAGCCGATGGCGCCTCTGTGTGTCCAGTCATGTATGTGATGGGACCCTAACCAGAGATAACAAGGAAACACTACAACTCGCTGTATAGCCGATGGCGCCTCTGTGTGTCCAGTCATGTACAGTATGTGATGGGACCCTAACCAGACATAACAAGGAAACACTACAACTCGCTGTATAGCCGATGGCGCCTCTGTGTGTCCAGTCATGTACAGTATGTGATGGGACCCTAACCAGAGATAACAAGGAAACACTACGCCTCGCTGTATAGCCGATGGCGCCTCTGTGTTTCCAGTCATGTACAGTATGTGATGGGACCCTAACCAGAGATAACAAGGAAACACTACTCCTCGCTGTATAGCCGATGGCGCCTCTGTGTGTCCAGTCATGTATAGTATGTGATGGGACCCTAACCAGAGATAACAAGGAAACACTACTCCTCGCTGTATAGCCGATGGCGCCTCTGTGTGTCCAGTCATGTACAGTATGTGATAGGACCCTAACCAGACATAACAAGGAAACACTACTACTCGCTGTATAGCCGATGGCGCCTCTGTGTGTCCAGTCATGTACAGTATGTGATGGGACCCTAACCAGAGATAACAAGGAAACACTACGACTCGCTGTATAGCCGATGGCGCCTGTGTGCATCCAGTCATGTACAGTATGTGATGGGACCCTAATCAGAGATAACAAGGAAACACTACGACTCGCTGTATAGCCGATGGCGCCTCTGTGTGTCCAGTCATGTACAGTATGTGATGGGACCCTAACCAGAGATAACAAGGAAACACTACGACTCGCTGTATAGCCGATGGCGCCTCTGTGTATCCAGTCATGTATGTGATGGGACCCTAACCAGAGATAACAAGGAAACACTACTACTCGCTGTATAGCCGATGGCGCCTCTGTGTGTGCATCCAGTCATGTACAGTATGTGATGGGACCCTAACCAGAGATAACAAGGAAACACTACTACTCGCTGTATAGCCGATGGCGCCTCTGTGTGTGCATCCAGTCATGTACAGTATGTGATGGGACCCTAACCAGAGATAACAAGGAAACACTACGACTCGCTGTATAGCCGATGGCGCCTCTGTGTGTCCAGTCATGTATGTGATGGGACCCTAACCAGAGATAACAAGGAAACATTACAACTCGCTGTATAGCCGATGGCGCCTCTGTGTGTCCAGTCATGTACAGTATGTGATGGGACCCTAACCAGACATAACAAGGAAACACTACAACTCGCTGTATAGCCGATGGCGCCTCTGTGTGTCCAGTCATGTACAGTATGTGATGGGACCCTAACCAGAGATAACAAGGAAACACTACGCCTCGCTGTATAGCCGATGGCGCCTCTGTGTTTCCAGTCATGTACAGTATGTGATGGGACCCTAACCAGAGATAACAAGGAAACACTACTCCTCGCTGTATAGCCGATGGCGCCTCTGTGTGTCCAGTCATGTATAGTATGTGATGGGACCCTAACCAGAGATAACAAGGAAACACTACTCCTCGCTGTATAGCCGATGGCGCCTCTGTGTGTCCAGTCATGTACAGTATGTGATAGGACCCTAACCAGACATAACAAGGAAACACTACTACTCGCTGTATAGCCGATGGCGCCTCTGTGTGTCCAGTCATGTACAGTATGTGATGGGACCCTAACCAGAGATAACAAGGAAACACTACGACTCGCTGTATAGCCGATGGCGCCTCTGTGTATCCAGTCATGTATGTGATGGGACCCTAACCAGAGATAACAAGGAAACACTACTACTCGCTGTATAGCCGATGGCGCCTCTGTGTGTGCATCCAGTCATGTACAGTATGTGATGGGACCCTAACCAGAGATAACAAGGAAACACTACTACTCGCTGTATAGCCGATGGCGCCTCTGTGTATCCAGTCATGTACAGTATGTGATGGGACCCTAACCAGAGATAACAAGGAAACACTACTACTCGCTGTATAGCTGATGGCGCCTCTGTGTGTCCAGTCATGTACAGTATGTGATAGGACCCTAACCAGACATAACAAGGAAACACTACTACTCGCTGTATAGCCGATGGCAACTCTGTGTGTGCATCCAGTCATGTACAGTATGTGATGGGACCCTAACCAGAGATAACAAGGAAACACTACTACTCGCTGTATAGCCGATGGCGCCTCTGTGTATCCAGTCATGTACAGTATGTGATGGGACCCTAACCAGAGATAACAAGGAAACACTACTACTCGCTGTATAGCTGATGGCGCCTCTGTGTGTCCAGTCATGTACAGTATGTGATAGGACCCTAACCAGACATAACAAGGAAACACTACTACTCGCTGTATAGCCGATGGCGCCTCTGTGTGTCCAGTCATGTACAGTATGTGATGGGACCCTAACCAGAGATAACAAGGAAACACTACTCCTCGCTGTATAGCCGATGGCGCCTCTGTGTGTCCAGTCATGTACAGTATGTGATAGGACCCTAACCAGACATAACAAGGAAACACTACTACTCGCTGTATAGCCGATGGCGCCTGTGTATCCAGTCATGTATGTGATGGGACCCTAACCAGAGATAACAAGGAAACACTACTACTCGCTGTATAGCCGATGGCGCCTCTGTGTATCCAGTCATGTACAGTATGTGATGGGACCCTAACCAGAGATAACAAGGAAACACTACGACTCGCTGTATAGCCGATGGCGCCTGTGTATCCAGTCATGTATGTGATGGGACCCTAACCAGAGATAACAAGGAAACACTACTACTCGCTGTATAGCCGATGGCGCCTCTGTGTATCCAGTCATGTACAGTATGTGATGGGACCCTAACCAGAGATAACAAGGAAACACTACTACTCGCTGTATAGCCGATGGCGCCTCTGTGTGTCCAGTCATGTACAGTATGTGATAGGACCCTAACCAGACATAACAAGGAAACACTACTACTCGCTGTATAGCCGATGGCGCCTGTGTATCCAGTCATGTATGTGATGGGACCCTAACCAGAGATAACAAGGAAACACTACTACTCGCTGTATAGCCGATGGCGCCTCTGTGTGTCCAGTCATGTACAGTATGTGATAGGACCCTAACCAGACATAACAAGGAAACACTACGACTCGCTGTATAGCCGATGGCGCCTCTGTGTGTCCAGTCATGTACAGTATGTGATGGGACCCTAACCAGAGATAACAAGGAAACACTACGACTCGCTGTATAGCCGATGGCGCCTCTGTGTATCCAGTCATGTACAGTATGTGATAGGACCCTAACCAGACATAACAAGGAAACACTACTACTCGCTGTATAGCCGATGGCGCCTCTGTGTGTCCAGTCATGTACAGTATGTGATGGGACCCTAACCAGAGATAACAAGGAAACACTACTCCTCGCTGTATAGCCGATGGCGCCTCTGTGTGTCCAGTCATGTACAGTATGTGATAGGACCCTAACCAGACATAACAAGGAAACACTACGACTCGCTGTATAGCCGATGGCGCCTCTGTGTGTCCAGTCATGTACAGTATGTGATGGGACCCTAACCAGAGATAACAAGGAAACACTACGACTCGCTGTATAGCCGATGGCGCCTCTGTGTATCCAGTCATGTATGTGATGGGACCCTAACCAGAGATAACAAGGAAACACTACAACTCGCTGTATAGCCGATGGCGCCTCTGTGTGTCCAGTCATGTACAGTATGTGATGGGACCCTAACCAGAGATAACAAGGAAACACTACTACTCGCTGTATAGCCGATGGCGCCTCTGTGTGTGCATCCAGTCATGTACAGTATGTGATGGGACCCTAACCAGAGATAACAAGGAAACACTACTACTCGCTGTATAGCCGATGGCGCCTCTGTGTATCCAGTCATGTACAGTATGTGATGGGACCCTAACCAGACATAACAAGGAAACACTACTACTCGCTGTATAGCTGATGGCGCCTCTGTGTGTCCAGTCATGTACAGTATGTGATAGGACCCTAACCAGACATAACAAGGAAACACTACTACTCGCTGTATAGCCGATGGCGCCTCTGTGTGTCCAGTCATGTACAGTATGTGATGGGACCCTAACCAGAGATAACAAGGAAACACTACTCCTCGCTGTATAGCCGATGGCGCCTCTGTGTGTCCAGTCATGTACAGTATGTGATAGGACCCTAACCAGACATAACAAGGAAACACTACGACTCGCTGTATAGCCGATGGCGCCTCTGTGTGTCCAGTCATGTACAGTATGTGATGGGACCCTAACCAGAGATAACAAGGAAACACTACGACTCGCTGTATAGCCGATGGCGCCTCTGTGTATCCAGTCATGTACAGTATGTGATAGGACCCTAACCAGACATAACAAGGAAACACTACTACTCGCTGTATAGCCGATGGCGCCTCTGTGTGTCCAGTCATGTACAGTATGTGATGGGACCCTAACCAGAGATAACAAGGAAACACTACTCCTCGCTGTATAGCCGATGGCGCCTCTGTGTGTCCAGTCATGTACAGTATGTGATAGGACCCTAACCAGACATAACAAGGAAACACTACGACTCGCTGTATAGCCGATGGCGCCTCTGTGTGTCCAGTCATGTACAGTATGTGATGGGACCCTAACCAGAGATAACAAGGAAACACTACGACTCGCTGTATAGCCGATGGCGCCTCTGTGTATCCAGTCATGTATGTGATGGGACCCTAACCAGAGATAACAAGGAAACACTACAACTCGCTGTATAGCCGATGGCGCCTCTGTGTGTCCAGTCATGTACAGTATGTGATGGGACCCTAACCAGAGATAACAAGGAAACACTACTACTCGCTGTATAGCCGATGGCGCCTCTGTGTGTGCATCCAGTCATGTACAGTATGTGATGGGACCCTAACCAGAGATAACAAGGAAACACTACTACTCGCTGTATAGCCGATGGCGCCTCTGTGTATCCAGTCATGTACAGTATGTGATGGGACCCTAACCAGAGATAACAAGGAAACACTACTACTCGCTGTATAGCTGATGGCGCCTCTGTGTGTCCAGTCATGTACAGTATGTGATAGGACCCTAACCAGACATAACAAGGAAACACTACTACTCGCTGTATAGCCGATGGCGCCTCTGTGTGTCCAGTCATGTACAGTATGTGATGGGACCCTAACCAGAGATAACAAGGAAACACTACTCCTCGCTGTATAGCCGATGGCGCCTCTGTGTGTCCAGTCATGTACAGTATGTGATAGGACCCTAACCAGACATAACAAGGAAACACTACTACTCGCTGTATAGCCGATGGCGCCTGTGTATCCAGTCATGTATGTGATGGGACCCTAACCAGAGATAACAAGGAAACACTACTACTCGCTGTATAGCCGATGGCGCCTCTGTGTATCCAGTCATGTACAGTATGTGATGGGACCCTAACCAGAGATAACAAGGAAACACTACGACTCGCTGTATAGCCGATGGCGCCTGTGTATCCAGTCATGTATGTGATGGGACCCTAACCAGAGATAACAAGGAAACACTACTACTCGCTGTATAGCCGATGGCGCCTCTGTGTATCCAGTCATGTACAGTATGTGATGGGACCCTAACCAGAGATAACAAGGAAACACTACTACTCGCTGTATAGCCGATGGCGCCTCTGTGTGTCCAGTCATGTACAGTATGTGATAGGACCCTAACCAGACATAACAAGGAAACACTACTACTCGCTGTATAGCCGATGGCGCCTGTGTATCCAGTCATGTATGTGATGGGACCCTAACCAGAGATAACAAGGAAACACTACTACTCGCTGTATAGCCGATGGCGCCTCTGTGTGTCCAGTCATGTACAGTATGTGATAGGACCCTAACCAGACATAACAAGGAAACACTACGACTCGCTGTATAGCCGATGGCGCCTCTGTGTGTCCAGTCATGTACAGTATGTGATGGGACCCTAACCAGAGATAACAAGGAAACACTACGACTCGCTGTATAGCCGATGGCGCCTCTGTGTATCCAGTCATGTACAGTATGTGATAGGACCCTAACCAGACATAACAAGGAAACACTACTACTCGCTGTATAGCCGATGGCGCCTCTGTGTGTCCAGTCATGTACAGTATGTGATGGGACCCTAACCAGAGATAACAAGGAAACACTACTCCTCGCTGTATAGCCGATGGCGCCTCTGTGTGTCCAGTCATGTACAGTATGTGATAGGACCCTAACCAGACATAACAAGGAAACTCTACGACTCGCTGTATAGCCGATGGCGCCTCTGTGTGTCCAGTCATGTACAGTATGTGATGGGACCCTAACCAGAGATAACAAGGAAACACTACGACTCGCTGTATAGCCGATGGCGCCTCTGTGTATCCAGTCATGTATGTGATGGGACCCTAACCAGAGATAACAAGGAAACACTACAACTCGCTGTATAGCCGATGGCGCCTCTGTGTGTCCAGTCATGTACAGTATGTGATAGGACCCTAACCAGACATAACAAGGAAACACTACTACTCGCTGTATAGCCGATGGCGCCTCTGTGTGTCGTCATGTACAGTATGTGATGGGACCCTAACCAGAGATAACAAGGAAACACTACTCCTCGCTGTATAGCCGATGGCGCCTCTGTGTGTCCAGTCATGTACAGTATGTGATAGGACCCTAACCAGACATAACAAGGAAACACTACGACTCGCTGTATAGCCGATGGCGCCTCTGTGTGTCCAGTCATGTACAGTATGTGATGGGACCCTAACCAGAGATAACAAGGAAACACTACGACTCGCTGTATAGCCGATGGCGCCTCTGTGTATCCAGTCATGTATGTGATGGGACCCTAACCAGAGATAACAAGGAAACACTACAACTCGCTGTATAGCCGATGGCGCCTCTGTGTGTCCAGTCATGTACAGTATGTGATGGGACCCTAACCAGAGATAACAAGGAAACACTACTACTCGCTGTATAGCCGATGGCGCCTCTGTGTGTGCATCCAGTCATGTACAGTATGTGATGGGACCCTAACCAGAGATAACAAGGAAACACTACTACTCGCTGTATAGCCGATGGCGCCTCTGTGTATCCAGTCATGTACAGTATGTGATGGGACCCTAACCAGACATAACAAGGAAACACTACTACTCGCTGTATAACTGATGGCGCCTCTGTGTGTCCAGTCATGTACAGTATGTGATAGGACCCTAACCAGACATAACAAGGAAACACTACTCCTCGCTGTATAGCCGATGGCGCCTCTGTGTGTCCAGTCATGTACAGTATGTGATGGGACCCTAACCAGAGATAACAAGGAAACACTACTCCTCGCTGTATAACCGATGGCGCCTCTGTGTGTCCAGTCATGTACAGTATGTGATAGGACCCTAACCAGACATAACAAGGAAACACTACTACTCGCTGTATAGCCGATGGCGCCTCTGTGTGTCCAGTCATGTACAGTATGTGATGGGACCCTAACCAGAGATAACAAGGAAACACTACGACTCGCTGTATAGCCGATGGCGCCTGTGTGCATCCAGTCATGTACAGTATGTGATGGGACCCTAATCAGAGATAACAAGGAAACACTACGACTCGCTGTATAGCCGATGGCGCCTCTGTGTGTCCAGTCATGTACAGTATGTGATGGGACCCTAACCAGAGATAACAAGGAAACACTACGACTCGCTGTATAGCCGATGGCGCCTCTGTGTATCCAGTCATGTATGTGATGGGACCCTAACCAGAGATAACAAGGAAACACTACAACTCGCTGTATAGCCGATGGCGCCTCTGTGTGTCCAGTCATGTACAGTATGTGATGGGACCCTAACCAGAGATAACAAGGAAACACTACTACTCGCTGTATAGCCGATGGCGCCTCTGTGTGTGCATCCAGTCATGTACAGTATGTGATGGGACCCTAACCAGAGATAACAAGGAAACACTACTACTCGCTGTATAGCCGATGGCGCCTCTGTGTATCCAGTCATGTACAGTATGTGATGGGACCCTAACCAGACATAACAAGGAAACACTACTACTCGCTGTATAACTGATGGCGCCTCTGTGTGTCCAGTCATGTACAGTATGTGATAGGACCCTAACCAGACATAACAAGGAAACACTACTACTCGCTGTATAGCCGATGGCGCCTGTGTGTGTCCAGTCATGTACAGTATGTGATGGGACCCTAACCAGAGATAACAAGGAAACACTACTCCTCGCTGTATAGCCGATGGCGCCTCTGTGTGTCCAGTCATGTACAGTATGTGATAGGACCCTAACCAGACATAACAAGGAAACACTACTACTCGCTGTATAGCCGATGGCGCCTCTGTGTGTCCAGTCATGTACAGTATGTGACGGGACCCTAACCAGAGATAACAAGGAAACACTACGACTCGCTGTATAGCCGATGGCGCCTCTGTGTATCCAGTCATGTATGTGATGGGACCCTAACCAGAGATAACAAGGAAACACTACAACTCGCTGTATAGCCGATGGCGCCTCTGTGTGTCCAGTCATGTACAGTATGTGATGGGACCCTAACCAGAGATAACAAGGAAACACTACTACTCGCTGTATAGCCGATGGCGCCTCTGTGTGTGTCCAGTCATGTACAGTATGTGATGGGACCCTAACCAGAGATAACAAGGAAACACTACTCCTCGCTGTATAGCCGATGGCGCCTCTGTGTGTCCAGTCATGTACAGTATGTGATGGGACCCTAACCAGAGATAACAAGGAAACACTACTACTCGCTGTATAGCCGATGGCGCCTCTGTGTATCCAGTCATGTACAGTATGTGATGGGACCCTAACCAGACATAACAAGGAAACACTACTACTCGCTGTATAACTGATGGCGCCTCTGTGTGTCCAGTCATGTACAGTATGTGATAGGACCCTAACCAGACATAACAAGGAAACACTACTACTCGCTGTATAGCCGATGGCGCCTCTGTGTGTCCAGTCATGTACAGTATGTGATGGGACCCTAACCAGAGATAACAAGGAAACACTACTACTCGCTGTATAGCCGATGGCGCCTCTGTGTGTCCAGTCATGTACAGTATGTGATAGGACCCTAACCAGACATAACAAGGAAACACTACGACTCGCTGTATAGCCGATGGCGCCTCTGTGTATCCAGTCATGTATGTGATGGGACCCTAACCAGAGATAACAAGGAAACACTACAACTCGCTGTATAGCCGATGGCGCCTCTGTGTGTCCAGTCATGTACAGTATGTGATGGGACCCTAACCAGAGATAACAAGGAAACACTACTACTCGCTGTATAGCCGATGGCGCCTCTGTGTGTGCATCCAGTCATGTACAGTATGTGATGGGACCCTAACCAGAGATAACAAGGAAACACTACTACTCGCTGTATAGCCGATGGCGCCTCTGTGTATCCAGTCATGTACAGTATGTGATGGGACCCTAACCAGACATAACAAGGAAACACTACTACTCGCTGTATAGCTGATGGCGCCTCTGTGTGTCCAGTTATGTACAGTATGTGATAGGACCCTAACCAGACATAACAAGGAAACACTACTACTCGCTGTAAAGCCGATGGCGCCTCTGTGTGTCCAGTCATGTACAGTATGTGATGGGACCCTAACCAGAGATAACAAGGAAACACTACTCCTCGCTGTATAGCCGATGGCGCCTCTGTGTGTCCAGTCATGTACAGTATGTGATAGGACCCTAACCAGACATAACAAGGAAACACTACGACTCGCTGTATAGCCGATGGCGCCTCTGTGTGTCCAGTCATGTACAGTATGTGATGGGACCCTAACCAGAGATAACAAGGAAACACTACGACTCGCTGTATAGCCGATGGCGCCTCTGTGTATCCAGTCATGTACAGTATGTGATAGGACCCTAACCAGACATAACAAGGAAACACTACTACTCGCTGTATAGCCGATGGCGCCTCTGTGTGTCCAGTCATGTACAGTATGTGATGGGACCCTAACCAGAGATAACAAGGAAACACTACTCCTCGCTGTATAGCCGATGGCGCCTCTGTGTGTCCAGTCATGTACAGTATGTGATAGGACCCTAACCAGACATAACAAGGAAACACTACGACTCGCTGTATAGCCGATGGCGCCTCTGTGTGTCCAGTCATGTACAGTATGTGATGGGACCCTAACCAGAGATAACAAGGAAACACTACGACTCGCTGTATAGCCGATGGCGCCTCTGTGTATCCAGTCATGTATGTGATGGGACCCTAACCAGAGATAACAAGGAAACCCTACAACTCGCTGTATAGCCGATGGCGCCTCTGTGTGTCCAGTCATGTACAGTATGTGATGGGACCCTAACCAGAGATAACAAGGAAACACTACTACTCGCTGTATAGCCGATGGCGCCTCTGTGTGTGCATCCAGTCATGTACAGTATGTGATGGGACCCTAACCAGAGATAACAAGGAAACACTACTACTCGCTGTATAGCCGATGGCGCCTCTGTGTATCCAGTCATGTACAGTATGTGATGGGACCCTAACCAGACATAACAAGGAAACACTACTACTCGCTGTATAACTGATGGCGCCTCTGTGTGTCCAGTCATGTACAGTATGTGATAGGACCCTAACCAGACATAACAAGGAAACACTACTCCTCGCTGTATAGCCGATGGCGCCTCTGTGTGTCCAGTCATGTACAGTATGTGATGGGACCCTAACCAGAGATAACAAGGAAACACTACGACTCGCTGTATAGCCGATGGCGCCTCTGTGTGTCCAGTCATGTACAGTATGTGATGGGACCCTAACCAGAGATAACAAGGAAACACTACGACTCGCTGTATAGCCGATGGCGCCTGTGTGCATCCAGTCATGTACAGTATGTGATGGGACCCTAATCAGAGATAACAAGGAAACACTACGACTCGCTGTATAGCCGATGGCGCCTCTGTGTGTCCAGTCATGTACAGTATGTGATGGGACCCTAACCAGAGATAACAAGGAAACACTACGACTCGCTGTATAGCCGATGGCGCCTCTGTGTATCCAGTCATGTATGTGATGGGACCCTAACCAGAGATAACAAGGAAACACTACAACTCGCTGTATAGCCGATGGCGCCTCTGTGTGTCCAGTCATGTACAGTATGTGATGGGACCCTAACCAGAGATAACAAGGAAACACTACTACTCGCTGTATAGCCGATGGCGCCTCTGTGTGTGCATCCAGTCATGTACAGTATGTGATGGGACCCTAACCAGAGATAACAAGGAAACACTACTACTCGCTGTATAGCCGATGGCGCCTCTGTGTATCCAGTCATGTACAGTATGTGATGGGACCCTAACCAGACATAACAAGGAAACACTACTACTCGCTGTATAACTGATGGCGCCTCTGTGTGTCCAGTCATGTACAGTATGTGATAGGACCCTAACCAGACATAACAAGGAAACACTACTCCTCGCTGTATAGCCGATGGCGCCTGTGTGTCCAGTCATGTACAGTATGTGATGGGACCCTAACCAGAGATAACAAGGAAACACTACTCCTCGCTGTATAGCCGATGGCGCCTCTGTGTGTCCAGTCATGTACAGTATGTGATAGGACCCTAACCAGAGATAACAAGGAAACACTACTACTCGCTGTATAGCCGATGGCGCCTCTGTGTGTCCAGTCATGTACAGTATGTGATAGGACCCTAACCAGACATAACAAGGAAACACTACTACTCGCTGTATAGCCGATGGCGCCTGTGTATCCAGTCATGTATGTGATGGGACCCTAACCAGAGATAACAAGGAAACACTACTACTCGCTGTATAGCCGATGGCGCCTCTGTGTGTCCAGTCATGTACAGTATGTGATAGGACCCTAACCAGACATAACAAGGAAACACTACGACTCGCTGTATAGCCGATGGCGCCTCTGTGTGTCCAGTCATGTACAGTATGTGATGGGACCCTAACCAGAGATAACAAGGAAACACTACTCCTCGCTGTATAGCCGATGGCGCCTCTGTGTATCCAGTCATGTACAGTATGTGATAGGACCCTAACCAGACATAACAAGGAAACACTACTACTCGCTGTATAGCCGATGGCGCCTCTGTGTGTCCAGTCATGTACAGTATGTGATGGGACCCTAACCAGAGATAACAAGGAAACACTACTCCTCGCTGTATAGCCGATGGCGCCTCTGTGTGTCCAGTCATGTACAGTATGTGATAGGACCCTAACCAGACATAACAAGGAAACACTACGACTCGCTGTATAGCCGATGGCGCCTCTGTGTCCAGTCATGTACAGTATGTGATGGGACCCTAACCAGAGATAACAAGGAAACACTACGACTCGCTGTATAGCCGATGGCGCCTCTGTGTATCCAGTCATGTATGTGATGGGACCCTAACCAGAGATAACAAGGAAACCCTACAACTCGCTGTATAGCCGATGGCGCCTCTGTGTGTCCAGTCATGTACAGTATGTGATGGGACCCTAACCAGAGATAACAAGGAAACACTACTACTCGCTGTATAGCCGATGGCGCCTCTGTGTGTGCATCCAGTCATGTACAGTATGTGATGGGACCCTAACCAGAGATAACAAGGAAACACTACTACTCGCTGTATAGCCGATGGCGCCTCTGTGTATCCAGTCATGTACAGTATGTGATGGGACCCTAACCAGACATAACAAGGAAACACTACTACTCGCTGTATAGCTGATGGCGCCTCTGTGTGTCCAGTCATGTACAGTATGTGATAGGACCCTAACCAGACATAACAAGGAAACACTACTACTCGCTGTATAGCCGATGGCGCCTCTGTGTGTCCAGTCATGTACAGTATGTGATGGGACCCTAACCAGAGATAACAAGGAAACACTACTCCTCGCTGTATAGCCGATGGCGCCTCTGTGTGTCCAGTCATGTACAGTATGTGATAGGACCCTAACCAGACATAACAAGGAAACACTACGACTCGCTGTATAGCCGATGGCGCCTCTGTGTGTCCAGTCATGTACAGTATGTGATGGGACCCTAACCAGAGATAACAAGGAAACACTACGACTCGCTGTATAGCCGATGGCGCCTCTGTGTATCCAGTCATGTACAGTATGTGATAGGACCCTAACCAGACATAACAAGGAAACACTACTACTCGCTGTATAGCCGATGGCGCCTCTGTGTGTCCAGTCATGTACAGTATGTGATGGGACCCTAACCAGAGATAACAAGGAAACACTACTCCTCGCTGTATAGCCGATGGCGCCTCTGTGTGTCCAGTCATGTACAGTATGTGATAGGACCCTAACCAGAGATAACAAGGAAACACTACTACTCGCTGTATAGCCGATGGCGCCTCTGTGTGTCCAGTCATGTACAGTATGTGATAGGACCCTAACCAGACATAACAAGGAAACACTACTACTCGCTGTATAGCCGATGGCGCCTGTGTATCCAGTCATGTATGTGATGGGACCCTAACCAGAGATAACAAGGAAACACTACTACTCGCTGTATAGCCGATGGCGCCTCTGTGTGTCCAGTCATGTACAGTATGTGATAGGACCCTAACCAGACATAACAAGGAAACACTACGACTCGCTGTATAGCCGATGGCGCCTCTGTGTGTCCAGTCATGTACAGTATGTGATGGGACCCTAACCAGAGATAACAAGGAAACACTACTCCTCGCTGTATAGCCGATGGCGCCTCTGTGTATCCAGTCATGTACAGTATGTGATAGGACCCTAACCAGACATAACAAGGAAACACTACTACTCGCTGTATAGCCGATGGCGCCTCTGTGTGTCCAGTCATGTACAGTATGTGATGGGACCCTAACCAGAGATAACAAGGAAACACTACTCCTCGCTGTATAGCCGATGGCGCCTCTGTGTGTCCAGTCATGTACAGTATGTGATAGGACCCTAACCAGACATAACAAGGAAACACTACGACTCGCTGTATAGCCGATGGCGCCTCTGTGTCCAGTCATGTACAGTATGTGATGGGACCCTAACCAGAGATAACAAGGAAACACTACGACTCGCTGTATAGCCGATGGCGCCTCTGTGTATCCAGTCATGTATGTGATGGGACCCTAACCAGAGATAACAAGGAAACCCTACAACTCGCTGTATAGCCGATGGCGCCTCTGTGTGTCCAGTCATGTACAGTATGTGATGGGACCCTAACCAGAGATAACAAGGAAACACTACTACTCGCTGTATAGCCGATGGCGCCTCTGTGTGTGCATCCAGTCATGTACAGTATGTGATGGGACCCTAACCAGAGATAACAAGGAAACACTACTACTCGCTGTATAGCCGATGGCGCCTCTGTGTATCCAGTCATGTACAGTATGTGATGGGACCCTAACCAGACATAACAAGGAAACACTACTACTCGCTGTATAGCTGATGGCGCCTCTGTGTGTCCAGTCATGTACAGTATGTGATAGGACCCTAACCAGACATAACAAGGAAACACTACTACTCGCTGTATAGCCGATGGCGCCTCTGTGTGTCCAGTCATGTACAGTATGTGATGGGACCCTAACCAGAGATAACAAGGAAACACTACTCCTCGCTGTATAGCCGATGGCGCCTCTGTGTGTCCAGTCATGTACAGTATGTGATAGGACCCTAACCAGACATAACAAGGAAACACTACGACTCGCTGTATAGCCGATGGCGCCTCTGTGTGTCCAGTCATGTACAGTATGTGATGGGACCCTAACCAGAGATAACAAGGAAACACTACGACTCGCTGTATAGCCGATGGCGCCTCTGTGTATCCAGTCATGTACAGTATGTGATAGGACCCTAACCAGACATAACAAGGAAACACTACTACTCGCTGTATAGCCGATGGCGCCTCTGTGTGTCCAGTCATGTACAGTATGTGATGGGACCCTAACCAGAGATAACAAGGAAACACTACTCCTCGCTGTATAGCCGATGGCGCCTCTGTGTGTCCAGTCATGTACAGTATGTGATAGGACCCTAACCAGACATAACAAGGAAACACTACGACTCGCTGTATAGCCGATGGCGCCTCTGTGTGTCCAGTCATGTACAGTATGTGATGGGACCCTAACCAGAGATAACAAGGAAACACTACGACTCGCTGTATAGCCGATGGCGCCTCTGTGTATCCAGTCATGTATGTGATGGGACCCTAACCAGAGATAACAAGGAAACACTACAACTCGCTGTATAGCCGATGGCGCCTCTGTGTGTCCAGTCATGTACAGTATGTGATGGGACCCTAACCAGAGATAACAAGGAAACACTACTACTCGCTGTATAGCCGATGGCGCCTCTGTGTGTGCATCCAGTCATGTACAGTATGTGATGGGACCCTAACCAGAGATAACAAGGAAACACTACTACTCGCTGTATAGCCGATGGCGCCTCTGTGTATCCAGTCATGTACAATATGTGATGGGACCCTAACCAGACATAACAAGGAAACACTACTACTCGCTGTATAACTGATGGCGCCTCTGTGTGTCCAGTCATGTACAGTATGTGATAGGACCCTAACCAGACATAACAAGGAAACACTACGACTCGCTGTATAGCCGATGGCGCCTCTGTGTGTCCAGTCATGTACAGTATGTGATGGGACCCTAACCAGAGATAACAAGGAAACACTACGACTCGCTGCATAGCCGATGGCGCCTCTGTGTATCCAGTCATGTATGTGATGGGACCCTAACCAGAGATAACAAGGAAACACTACAACTCGCTGTATAGCCGATGGCGCCTCTGTGTGTCCAGTCATGTACAGTATGTGATGGGACCCTAACCAGAGATAACAAGGAAACACTACTACTCGCTGTATAGCCGATGGCGCCTCTGTGTGTGCATCCAGTCATGTACAGTATGTGATGGGACCCTAACCAGAGATAACAAGGAAACACTACTACTCGCTGTATAGCCGATGGCGCCTCTGTGTATCCAGTCATGTACAGTATGTGATGGGACCCTAACCAGACATAACAAGGAAACACTACTACTCGCTGTATAGCTGATGGCGCCTCTGTGTGTCCAGTCATGTACAGTATGTGATAGGACCCTAACCAGACATAACAAGGAAACACTACGACTCGCTGTATAGCCGATGGCGCCTCTGTGTGTCCAGTCATGTACAGTATGTGATGGGACCCTAACCAGAGATAACAAGGAAACACTACGACTCGCTGTATAGCCGATGGCGCCTCTGTGTATCCAGTCATGTATGTGATGGGACC